>CAAKHC010013179.1:40443-55955 GCA_901007825.1 Macroramphosus scolopax
GCAAAGCATTTTCTCATCAGCATTATAGAACTTTTTGAAAGCAACGTGGGTGTGTGAGTGTGTATGTGTCTGTGCAGGCGTATATGTGGCTGTCTGTGGATGTGTGTGTGTGTGTGTGTGTGTGTGTGTGTGTTGTAAGTGCTTCTATTTGTGAGGAAAAACCGAAGTGACAAAACTCTGACGAGCTATGTGAGGACATGCAGCGCTGACCGGCGGCGGTGTGTTTTCCAGCCTCCAGAATGGACTTTTAAGTGTTCCTTGGAGCTGGACCTGAGTGGAGTTGTGATGGTAGCTGGAAGAAATCAGAGATGTAATGGAAAACATGGCAGTGTGTCTGTTTCACCACTCACCAACAACATCTGAGACGACTTGAGTGAGATTAAACCGTTAAAGCCGGCTGAAGCCAGAAAACTTTTACATTGGCTGCGACATGATTCTAAAAACTCTGCACACAAGGACACATATCATATACGTGTTTTCAGACTTCTTAAACCATGCAAAACCAAGAATCTGATTAATGAACCTCATCTATAAATCATAATCATTGTTAAAGCCTGATTCCTGCATTGGACCCACATCAGTATGTCTGCAACAGAAGATGCACAGTTGTCCAGTAATGCCTTCTTCTCCTTCATCTTTAAGGAAGACTATGATGCACGGATGTACTTCCTGCTGCATCACGTGCACCTGAAAACCATCTCGCAGTGATGTCATCAAACGTTAGTATGCCCAAAGAAGGTTATAGATGAGTGTTGGTTGACTTATTTTAGATATGTTGACTGTAAAATGTGTCCTTAGATTCCTTCTCAATTAATTTTTCTTTTCCACGCTGTCATCTTGTTCCCAGAAGCCACATTCACACATTCTGACGGTGTAATCCTCTTTCATAAATTCCAGTATATTTGGGGGGAATCGGTCTATTCATAGTCCAAATTGTCTTCGCATCTGGTCGAAAGTTCCAAGAAGGAAATGATGCTTTATAGTTCCAGCAAAAGGCACGAATGTTTTTTTTTGCTGCCATAAAAAAGCAAGAAGAAGAAGAAGACAGCAGCTGGTGTTAGACACAAACATTGGCACGATTCAACAGCCATAAAAAAGATACAAATTCAGACCTCATTAGCAAAAGAGACAAAGAGAAAAGACGTCCTGCTGCTTGACTGACAAGTGTTCTCTGGGAAATGTGGTACGAAAACACCAGGCTAAGATGCTGAGCACTGCGCCTCTGATTATTTGCCCTGGCTCGGCTCCGAACGGTCGACATAGTATTGAGCATTTGAGTTTACCGTGAGCTGAGGTTGCAAGGCAGGGAGAGCTACGCAGTGGTCATACTGTTGGTGGTCACAAACACATCTGGAGATCAAAACATCTGGACGCTCTGGGTAATAATCACCATGCACACACACACACACACACACACAGCTTCTACTTTTACTGCAGTGGCACGCTGGAAAAGAATATTTCATGTTCCCTTTCAACACCTGCTCGGGAGGAGAGACCGACAGACACACTGCAGACGGATGCCCATACGATACCCATGTACCATTCAGTGATTACCAACCATGAATAACTCTGGAGCCGCCCTCTGGCGAAACATCAGTAACTCACACGCCAGCCCGGTCGCCAGATTAAAAACATTCCCGATTCTACCTTTTCTTTTCCAAACCACAGATATGTATGACCTCAATGTTCTTCGACCAAAAATACATCACACATCAACATGTCTGGGAAGGTGTATCGATGCTGACAACACAGCCTGTTGGAGAGAAATTAGAAGTTAGAGTAGACCCATAAGGTGAGGTGGTGCACCGCTCCAACATGTCTCCTCCATCACATCACTGCTTCGTAACATATTTATGCTTTAAAATCGTCGATTTATACACATCAGTTGTTCATAGGTTCGTGCATCGGCATCATTTCAGTGCTGAACGACGCTGCTGGGTTGAGTTTGGACTGAATGTGCTTCACTCCATATTTTCAAGTATGTTTTTGTGCACGTGTGTACACAGAACAACATCTGTGTGTATGTGTGTGTGTGTGTGTGTGTGTGTGTGTGTGATTGTAAAAGGTCTTTGACAGTGAGCTGACAGTTGAGGAAGATGGATTGGTTGCAGAAACTGGACAGTGGGGGTTCGGATGGGGTTGGTTGATTGTGTGTGTGTGTGGGAGGGGGCGGGGGGGGTGGGGGGGGGATATCTCCTGCTGGCTGATGGACATTTCAGTCTTTTGGACTTTGGAAAGAAGAGATGAGATGGCCATGTGTGTGTCATAGATTTGCTCTTGAAAATATATAGCAGCACTCCGGCGTTTGACACGAACCAGGGAGCGTCTGCAGCCGAGCTGCAGCGTGCAGAGACGGCTTCCAAATATCAGTCAATGCGAAGATCAGCTGTTGCCAAATTTTTGATTTTCTTCCCTTCAACAAGTAATCCACATATAAAGATAAAAGGATGAAGACTGTCTTCGCAATTAAGATAACTACGATTTATATATAACACAATGTTGTTTGCCCCGAACAGAAGGGAAACGTGCGTGTGTGTGCTGAAGTGCATGCGAGTGTATGTAGATTGTAAATACATCCAGCTGTAGAAGAGACAAGAAGCAGACACACAGACGAGTTGTGCTTGGACGGATCTGAGAGGCAAAGTACGTAAGCACAGAAGCAGAGAGGAAACAAACGAGGGCTAACACGGATTCCTTTCACGGCTATAAATCCACATGATCTGATTTCCTCCTTTTCTCCGGTCACCCAGTAGATGGCACCTGTCACTGAAACATCATTACAGGTCATTTTCAGCGTCGGCATTTAGGACCTATTTGATCATTTGTCTCAGATAAACCCTCTAATTTATCAGCAACTTCTAGCTGCCATCGTAGAAGCTGCACTTTATTCCTTCTTGAAACTCATTCTTGTCTTCAGTGTTGTTCGGTTTAAAGTGACTACATTTCAAACCCCACTTCAGGTCAACCATCACCGTCAAATGTTTGAAAAGGGAGCGAACCCGGCTCAGCGTGCATGGAAGAAGAGAAGAACACCTACAGCGTCTCCGTATTAGCCTCGTGCCCCATCACGGCCAGGAAAAACAATCTATGTTCAGCATGCACAGAACATTTTATGACTTTAACATATGAGACAACATGCCCAACACAGCGCACGTGAAAAACATTGTAAATCTTGCACGGGAGGATAATTTCTCTGCACCGGTTTCATGCTTTCGTAAATCCATTTGATGCAAGCGTGCAGTGACCACCAGATCAGACCTGACACATGGGGACTGAGGGCCATAAATCTGATCACATCCAAAGACACGTTGCTGCAATTAGTTTTTGAGTTTGAGTTAAAACAGCAGTGCTATTCCTTTAAAATTTCAGCTTTTTTATCTTCATCACCTGCTAACACTTCAGGTAATTTACAGGGTCGCAGGGTTATTGGTGAGGCAACGTACCCCCTGGTCAAGATTCAATGCTGCACATCTAAACTCGGAGGCCGGCGCTACTGTAGAGGACTTGACATGGTGCAGCCTGGAAAGCATTTCAAATGGACCCGTCATTCACCTCCTTCACCTGAAGTTAAAATGGGAAAAACAGGGGAGGAAGCGTGAGTAAAAGGGAGAGAGACACTGATGGTGACAGACAGTAAGTGCCATCTGGGCAAACCACCATTTACAATCATTATCCGAGGCTCAACCACAAGCAACACAACGCGGCTCCGGCTTCCACTTAGCTGCTGTCTTCTTCTCACATGTGCACATAGAAACACACACACACGCACGCACACACACGCACACGCACACACGGTGGTCTTAGGAAGATCACATGTGTCTGTCAGGAGAGTTTTTGGCAGAGAGATGAGAGATCAGCTTCATCAGTCGAGTACATCTTGGAGCCATTGGCTGGCTACTATTGGGAGACCGCAGGCTGGGGGGTATCCCGCAGGATTATACGCTCACACACCCACTTCTACGACTTGTCTATATGTTGCAGATTAGACGAACAAAAAAAGAGAAGGAGCGGGGATGTCGAGGCGCAGCGTGTGAGAGGGACGGAGACAAAGAGTTTGGATTGAGAGAGGGCAAGATGAAAAGGAAGGAAGATGGATGGACAGAAAGAAGGATGACGGAGAAGATTGGTGTGTGTGTGTGTGTGTGTCAGTAGGGGGGGTTAAAAGAAATGCACGAGGTCTTGTTGCCCCTTGAATTCACTCCCAGATGAAAGACTTGCAGCGCCGTCTTTCACTCGCATGCTCAATCACATTGTGATGCACACACACACACACACACACACCCGCTGCCACGGCGTTCTCACACGTACAAACTGATACGCGTGCACTCCACCTTTGCATGAACACACGGACGGAGGTTCCGCCTGCTATTTTAACTGTGCAGTTCTTCTTCTCCCTCCATATGAGCGCCACATGCTGAACTGAGGCTGGCAGCAAAACTACCGTCCTTCAGCTCCAATATTCCTCCACGGAACCCGCGTGGGTCCTGCGAAGGTGTCAGGACCGACGTACAACACATGGTAACCTGACCTTCACTCCCGCCGTATGTCTCCCAGGTGTCAGGCACTCAGTGGAAGCCGTGTGCAGGATCAGAGCGAAGGAGTGAACTGATCAGAATCAGGAGTGAAATAAATCCAGAGACATTAAGTTCCTGAGAGCTTTGCGGAGCGACTCGCTGTCGGGACCCTCGGTCGGCAGGAAATGCTGCCGCTTGTAATTTCAGGATCTGATGCAGAATCATGCAATGTAACGTAGTGTAACATACAACGCAGCACGTCTTTGAACATTCCTTCAACCGAGGAGGGACGTGCCATAGTTGATTTCCAGACGGCAACCGGGTTCATTCTTTCCCGTCCAGTATGAAGTCTATTAGCGGGACCTTACAGTCGCTGAGACGTCGTCTATCACAGTGAACGGGGGTTTCGAAGGCACTTTCTATTTGTTCTGCGAGGAAGGAAACATTTTGAAAACCCTCCTCACAGATGAGTCCTTGGAGTCTCTGACATCTGCGCCTTCCGAGCCGGTTATTAAAGTCCAAGCTGCCGGACACGACGAAGGGTTCGATTAAACCGTTGTTTTAATGTTTCTCGCTGGTTATGTCTGGTCAGCTGTACTGCCAGCGTACGGCTGCCATTTGGCAAGAAACTACGAAAAAAAGGATAATAAAGCAAATGATAGCTTACGGTTATTATTTCCCAAAACATCTCACGGTCTTTGTGTGCAGGATTTATAACGTGGGAGATGATATGCATCCATGTTTGGTAGCAGCAGGTTAAGTGTCCGAGGCCGGAGGGGATTAGAGGTTATGTAAATGGTAATGGACGTGGTTTCTGTGCTGCTACGCCTCTGCTCTGGTATGTCTCTGTAGCCATATGTGTCCCATAAAGGTGTCAAGACCAATGCAGCACATGGTAACCTCAGTCCAGCCGCTGCTGTGGATCTCCTCTGTGAAAGGCTTCAATCTTTAGTCATATGTATGTCATATGTGCTATCCAGGCTTTACCCTCTTATTATTTGCAATGAAAATAAATGCATTTTTTTAATTTTCTACATTGTTTTTAATGTTGTTGCGTTGATCTAATCTAATCTACATTTCCCTGGCATGGATACAACAGACGTAACAAGCACTTCACTCAGGTAAAGGAGAGTTAGAGATAAAAACAAGGAACAAGAGACGGTATGAAGGCCACAGCAAGTACAAATATATATATATAGAGAGAGAGAATAAAGAAACCAACAGAAGGCCTGCAGACCGCTTCACCATCCAGATTAAACCTCTTCCAGCTTCATTTAATCTCTGACTGTAAAAACACAAACTACTAGCCGGCACCATCATAAAAAATCATAACAGGGACTGTGTTTACCCATGATCTTATAAAATGATAGAATTAATGGAATGGCAGGGGAAAATACCAAATAAAAATGTTTTTCAGAAAGGGGGGGGCGGGGGGGGGAGCCACATTAAAAAATCATAGCGATGTGGCGGGCTGGTGGATATGTTGCATTTTTTCTCATTATTTATTTATAAGCGTCAGCAGCCGCAGTCACTCCCACCGTCAAACGCTCCGCCGTCCCAAACTGGAACCAGATTTCTGAGAGGCCGGGAGGTGGTGGATGTTATTCTGGGTCCTGAAGGAAAGATTGGATCAGGAATGGGGGAATTTCTTGGTTTTGGGGTTTTTGGGGGGAGAAAAGAAAAAAAAAAAGGGTTGGTTTGAATCTCTTTTTTTTGTTGTTTTTTTGAGAGCGAGCGCCGTCGCTGACTGACGGAGGGCGAACGGTGCAGCCTCTTTCCTTCAATCGCTTGGAGTCCAACGAACTAATGCAGCAAAGAAAATATTTTCAGAGGTTGAATTACTTTATTGGCCAAGCACAATAAACATGCAGGGGTTTAATCTTCATATTTTCCAAAGAGCCATTTGAGCGTTTAAGTTTAAGAGTATATAATCATCGAACAGCACAGCAGTATGAATTCTTTTTTTTAATATTGCCATATGGGGCGTAGTATAATATGTATTATTTTCCCTCTTGTGCAACTCCGAAGTCATGTACTGCCACAGTAACACAAGTTTTTAGTTTGTTTTAATACAACAATTCATTATAGTGCAGCGAGAACCAAGAAACTAGATTAAACATGTAAAATGAAATCCTGATAACAAATACTCTCCGTCGTCTTGTCGAATGTGATGAGACATTCTGTCCGTCCATCTACCTTCTCTTTTATTTCGTCTGTAATTCTTTTTCTCAAGGACCAGAAAAACACTGTTGTCATTTAAGTTAACAAAAGAAATATTACTACATTCTAATATGTTTGTTGTCATCCCGGCTCGTCGGTATAAGACGAGGTCTCCGCCTCGGTGTCTGATTCAATGCTCAAGGAATCCTTTAGTCCGTATGAGATTCAGGGGACTGTCCTTTAATTATTGATACTTACAGTCCCGATCGCTGTTGACGCTGCTGACTTGTTCCAAATCCTTTGCTGTTACAGTCTCGGCTCGTTAATGCAAGTGAGAAACTTGTGGTTGCAAACGGGAGCTGATCAGCCGTCTCCTCCTGTGTGGTTGAAAAATGTTGCAAACTGTGAGGAAAGGTCACGTTACAATGTTTGAACAGGAGTCCAGTTTTGGTAGAAATATATCTGTGTAAGAGGACATCGGTATCAATCTGAAAAATAACAAAGTAAACGTGAATATTATTGACGTTACAGACGTTAACAGTTGCATTGCAAATAAGATCCATTCATAAAACGATGCACTGACTCCTCAGAACTAGCCAGGTAAGGCAGGAAACTTTTATGTATTGTGATCTTATGTTTCCAGTCGTGCGATGCAATTTAAATCGTATTTTTCAGGTGTTTTTTTTTTTTAGGTTTAATTGCTACTTTCTTGTTTTTCCTTCACATACCTTCACATCATCTCCATCGGACACAACAGGAGAGAAATGAACAGCGGCAACAAGAATCAGATTATTGCCGTAAGCGACTGACTTAATCACATATGGATATGTGTCGGTGTGTGTGTGTGTGTGTCTGCAACTGCTGTTCCCCTGCAGTGTGTGTGTGTGTGTGTGTGTGTGTGTGTCTGTGTGTGTGTGTAGTCCTTGGATCAAACAGTGTGTGTGTTGGCTGAGGTTCGGGTGAAATGAGCCGTTTTAATGAGTTACTGTAGCTGTGTCTGCATGAGAATGTGTGTCTTAACGCCCACATGGCTCAGCATGAGTAGCTGTACATCCGTGCGTGTTAACACACACACGCACGCGCACACACACACACACGCGGTCTTCAAACATTGAATCTGATCAGTGCGTACGAGTTAGTGAATTTACAGGAACTCTCCAGCTGCAGTTCTGCTTTGATTGCCACGTTATTGGCTCATTATTCCGCGGCTGCCAAACCTTGTAAAAACTATGACTTAAGCACAATGGACATTTATCAATATATAAAGATTTACACAGTCCAAAATAAGTATTTTTCCAGTTTCCTCTGTAGTTGAATTACTGCAAACACGATGGCCAAGTGCGCCTGCAATATGAAATTAACCTTTCATCAATTATTTTTTTTCAAGTCAGACTGCAGGCAAAGCAGGAAATTCTTATGAAAACAATAAAAAGTTCTCTATTAACACAATTTCAATTACATTTAACTCCATGTTCCTTCTCAAAAAACAGCCAATTTGCTCGTTTCGGTCGATTTTGTGATCTGATTTAAACGAGGAGCGGTGCCGCTGCTGCCTGGAATAATGTTTTGTAGGGAAACATTCATGGTCTCTAGTCAGGTATCAAATGAAGCTACGAATACCTGCAGCCTGGATGGGACATTCAGAACACACGATCAGTGTCAAGAACAATACTACAACAAATCACAAGGACATTGAGTGTAAACAAACATACATCTCAGTGTCTCTAACTGTGTCAGTGATGGCCTGTGTACATCAGTGAGGAGCATCAGTGCCTGCTGCTTACACAAGAGTTGAATGAAAGGACGTCTGAAAGCTTGACGGCTGCATCAGAACAGACATGAAACAATGCTGTGCGCTGGGAATCGAGCAAACCGCCAGAAAAAGCAAGCAGAAATCAAAGCTTCACGATCGTTCTATTTCTCTAAGCAGCTGGTTTAACAACTGACAGCAGGAGAAGTGCTGAGCTGCAGCCGATGTGAGGCTCGCCCGGTGCTAAAACATTAATGCGACGTAATAGCTGTACAGAGCGGACGTCTTCCACCTTCCTTGGATGCCCTCATGTACGACAACTCATACAAATACACACACACACAAACCCACACAGGCACGTTCAAGTGAGAACACGGGAGGAGGAGGAGGAGGAGGAGGAGGAGGAGGGGTGACCTTAGTTAACAATCCAGCACAGAGCTGTTGGTGATGCCAATGGATCATATACAGTGCGTTCAGCGTGCGTGCGTGCGTGCGTGCGTGCGTGCGTGCGTGCGTGCGTGCGTGCGTGCGTGCGTGCGTGCGTGCGTGCGTGCGTGCGTGCGTGCGTGCGTGCGTGCGTGCGTGCAAAACCCTGGATGGAGGTCCCTTCATTAATTTCTATAAACACTCCACTGTCACCTTCTGACTTCCTCTCTCCTCTACTTTGTAATTCTCCTCCTTCTCTTCTCGCTTCCTTCTTCATGTGAACTGTTTCTACTCTCCTTCCCATTTTGTTTCTCTCTCTCTCCTCTCCTCCTTCCTTTCCTTCCTGTGGGTCTCTCTCTCTCTCTCTCTCTCTCTCTCTCTCTCTCTCTCTCTGTGGTCTGTTTGAAAATGCTTTTGAGCGCAGCATGCATATAAATCAAGCGCACCTCGTGATGTCATGATCACTGATATCACCTCAGAGGGAGTCGGGCTGCTCGTGGCCTCATCGCTCTCCCTGCAACATTTTGCTCAGTGTGTGTGTGTGTGTGTGTTTGTAGATGCAGTGTTTTGTCATTGTAGCAATTTGTCCGTCTGTCTAATGCTCAGCTGGTCCGTTTAACCCTCCCAACCTCTCTGTCAGTGATGCTGATTGTTTGATCCGCTGAGCCTTTCGCCGTTAAAGAAGAACTACACCTTCAAATGCAGGGAAATTCATTCCCCACTGGGTAAAATGGTCAACCGCTTGCAACTGGTCTGCTTCAGCTGCTCAACCTGTCCCCTGGTGGTGCTTACCGTCGAGGTGGGCCCCTGTCAGCCCCCTGTGCAGTGTGTTCACAGTATTTTCGGTGTGCTGACCCAAAGTTCAGTTTCTCATTGAATTAAATGGTCCAGTGCTTCACTCATCCACAGAAAACTGCCGTTTCACTCTGCTGTTTGACACAAATGATATTTGGGGAGTTATGGCTTCAGAGATGGGCTTTTATTGAACCGCCTACGTAAGGTGTACTAATTCAGCTTGAGCATTTAACCTATTCAAATGTGCCCTTTAGCACCGATTAACATTTAAATGGGCTGATTTATTAATTTATTGTGTGTGTGTGTTTGTAATCTCACCTGCCCCTCCATCCCTCTTCTTTCATCTGTCGTCTCGTTCTCTCGCCCACGTTTGTTCGCCCCGTCGTTCTCTTCTGCCGCTCCCGTCTCCCTTTTATGTGACTGACCAAGAAAATATGTCTGGATAGGTTGTACATGCGAGCCTATATTGACATTTGAGTGACGGATGCTATCTAGGAGCCGTAAGACGACGTCGATAAACAGCGAGAGCTTCTGTCTACAAAGAGTCTTTATAATGGAACTCGTGCACAGACGGATGCATGTGCAGGAATACATGGACAGACTTGCAGCAGGAAAGATGAATTGTATATATTTGTATAAGCTTGATGATATATAACTCTAAAGTAGCGCCTTTCTACCTTAGCAGTGATCAAAGCGCCTTACAGCGTTGACTCATTCATCTGTTCACTGTGCACTCATCAATCCATTGCCATGCTGCTGACACATTCACACACATTCATACACATTTATCCACTGATGAGACAACATCAGGTGCAGGAACGGTTAGGATCAGACATACTAGCATCAGTAAAGCTCTTACAAACTGTACCTTTATGTTCACCGCAGAATTGAAACTGTTGCAACATTAACAAACAGATTGGTAACAGACGGGCACATTTCCCCCCGTTCAGACTCTTGTTGTCGTTTTAATGTGCTGCTATTTGACACGCTCTGTTTTTATGGCCTGAGCAGGCGTAATGATTTAAATATGACATGAAAAATTATATCTGATTAGTGTTGGTTCTTTCATTCCTGTCCGACTGAGGGACAGATCGTATCAGGAAGTGAAACAAATGAACGCCCACGAGCTCGGCGAACACACACACACACACACACAAACGCACACGCACACACACACACACACACAGAGGAGGATGTAATGCATTGCAACTAGGTGTGTGTTGCAAAGGGATTTCCTCTCTTGACACAACAGAAACACTTTGTAGATGTTTGAGTCCAGATAGCAGTGTGTGTGTGTGTGTGTGTGTGTGTGTGTGTGTGTGTGTGTGTGTGTGTGTGTGTGTGTGTGTGTGTGTGTGTGTGTGTGTGTGTGTGGGTGCCTGTGTGTGTGTGTGTTTGTATGCGAGTACTCAGGAAACGGTGTCCTGTTCTACATGTTTCCCTCTGACTGATTTGATTTGGGGAAGAGAGATAATAAACTTAGTCGGGCTACCACTTCCTGGAAATACCCAGCGGACTCTTCACGGACCCGCGTGCACACACAACCCCACGCACACACCGAGTACTAAAGGTTTCTGATTACTCTCTATACAAACAGTGAACCATAATGTTCTAAATATTGTTCTGTGTGTCGTGTTTCTTGTACATGCAGCTGTTTACGATTCTGCTGCTGCAAGACGCTTTCACATACTTTAAGTAATGAAGACATTTAAAAAGAACTTGTTATATACACAAACACATGCACAGACTGTAACATGCTCCAGCTACAAGGATGATGAACCTGTGCCATCGCAGAGGGACTGAACATCAACTCCAACAGAGCCTTGATATAGATTGATTTCTTTCATAGCTTCTCCTTCACGAGCTGACAGATCTCCACAAGGACGTTTTAATCCCCAAATCTGAGCCCGTGTTGTCTTCTTGCTGCCACACTGACAGCAGAGTGTCAAAATAAAAGAATAGGAAGACGACTTAATGGAGATGCATCTGATCCGAAGCTCTGTGCTCATCTTATTGAGGAGACTGTTGTGAGTTCTGCTCCTAATGCCAGGAGCTGTTCAGACATCTGAACCAGACTGTGTAAGACACTCTTACAACCTGGCCATGAGAGGTATTTTGTGCATGTTGAGCAACCGGCACGACACACTATCTATCCAGTCCAATCCATCCGGGTGTTAGTGGTCTTAAGAGTCATTGAAGTGATGCATTCAATGTTTCCGGCAGCAGGAAAGTAGCTTCAACTGATCATTGGTTTGTTAAATATCTAGTTACTGAAACTTCAAAAACTAAAAGTCATGGTCACACTGATATACAAGCTTTTTAAATAGTTAGAATCTGTCTCCTCATTATCAGATCTGCACGTGCTAAATGACGTTGTTACCTATCATCTGTTGGGAAGATCGATTACACCTCGGATATTAAGGATCTCCTTTGCACCCTGAGATGGTAAAGCTAGATTGAAGCAGGGGAGATTAAGCGTTGGACAGGAATCAAATGAGGCAGGGCTCTGATATTCCACAGAGGGAAGGCAGACGCAGCACACGGGGGGGCAGCGGAGAGAAGTGAAGAGAGGTGAGGCCGGGTTGCTTCTATAAGAATGGACAACAGTGAGCATGGGGAGAAGGGTGAGAGGGGATATTGTGACAGATGAAGGTGGGAGAAGAGGGGATAAGACGATAAGAGGACAGAAGTAAGAGAGGATAACAGAGGTGAAGTAGCGGGAGTAGAGGAGGATCTGGCAGAAGGGACAGACGGAGGTGTGGAAGAAGAGAAAGACAGATTACTCAAGTCCCCCACCGAGATCTAATTTCAGCTGTCTGATAATGCTGCTCCTCTTCTGCTCTTTATCTCTACATGGAGGAAATGACACACACACACACACAAACACAAACACACTCTGGAGTATCCGTGCAAACAGACACGAGTGTACATAAGACACACACACATGCACGCACACAGAAGCCTGCGTATTCCCCGCTGGTATCCTATTAGCTTCTTGGTGTCAGAGGGTGAGCAGAGGATAATAATTCACAGATCCTTTCTGGGTCTGTCTTTCTTCTTCGTAGACGGAGGAGATAGAGGGGATAGACTGACAGACGTACAGACGAGAGGGCACACAACAGGTGTGGGGAAGAGGAGGAGAGTACAGTCGCTGTCCTTGTTTCCTCCCTTGTAACGAGCGCCCGCGTTGTTCAGGTCCAGCAGTGACGAGGTTACAGGTCATTTAATGGGAAGTACAGCCATTATGCAAAGCTGTGTTTAAATGAGCTTCCTAAACTAATGATGCAACCTAATGGAAACAAGTTCTAAATGCAAATAGAATTTACGTTTCGAACATAGAAACATGATACACGTGTCACTTCTCACGTCTTTGTCGTACCAAATTCCTAATTAATGTGTGTGTGTTGCAACCGGCGATGAGCCTTCTCATAAACCTAATGTTTGCAAAAGGATTGTCTCCAGTCACTTCCTCATCGACGGGGTCATCCCAAGTCTGTATTCTGCATGCAGGGATGATGATGAGCAGGCTGTGCATGTGACCCTCATCTGCATTCATTGATTTGCAGAGAAGCCACACAGAGAAGCATCACAGCGCCATCTACTGTTGGGACACTTCAACCTCTTGTTCTCCTCTGCCAGGCAAGGTGTCGCTCCGACAGGCAGATTACCTGCCGGGTGGGGGGGGTTTTCAGCCCCGTCTGGACAGCTTTTTCCACTTTATACATTCTATTCTCTTCTTTTCTCTCCATTTCATTACGTCGCTCTGACCCTTTATTACCTCACTGAGTCGCAGTCATCCGTTTCCCGAGCTGAATGAAAGAAATGCAGATATTCTCTGTTCTTCCATCCACACTTTGGACTCTATCTCTTTCCACGTCTGCTTTCCCTCAACTGTAACATTCAAACGCTGTAATGGCTATTTGATTGCAGCAGCATGCGTACGACCTGCATGAGTAAGGCAGCGCGGTTACGATCGCATCTGTTGAAAGCGTACATTACCTCACAAACACAAAGGAGCCACTGCGGAGCGTCACTGTAATTCGGTGCAACTGTCTGAGCTGCAGGGTAACGTTGCATCTGTGTTTTCTTTCTCCAACCTGCGAATGAAAACGGCCAAAAAACGAAACGTTACAGCCTGACATTGCGTCTCGCTGCTGTTTCGTATCCTCGCGAAGGGTCGGCGATCGTCTAGCTTTGATTTATTGGGAGTTTGGATTCATTTTTCTTCAGTCTGGAGGTGAAAGTGTTTTTGGGGAAGCAATGCCTTTTTTGACTGATAGGGGTCATTTGGGAGTTATATTGGATTGATTCGAGTTTCTTTGAGGTGAAGAACGACAGTCGGTGGAGGGTCTCGTACGATTGTTTCGACTACAATACCCCGTGTGTTGTGTTCTTTGGGCCTGGTTGTGTGTTGATGCCGTAGCTTAGAAACTCTAAATTGTGGACTTGGGGTCCTGTTTACTCTCAAGATAATGGAGTTGCCATGTGGCTCTGCTCTGTTTGTGTTGCGCGCAGCAGATTGTTGAGGTTTTGGTCGCAGTTTCACGGGGTGTCTGGATTTCATACCCGTGGAGGAGTTTACCATCGTGGCTCAAGGTTCAATTTCCAACTGCGTATTGTATTTATAAACTGAAATGATCACAGACACATGAGTCATAAAAACCTGATTTGAAACAATGCGATGTGATACATTACGGTACAACAAACCCCCGACAGTCTTACGATCCGTCTCCTCGCTGCAGAGCTGAGGCCACCCAGCAGGAAGGAGGTGAGCTGATTCTGGTTTCATTGAAGAGAGTCTCAGTCTCTCTGGAGAGGTTTTGATTTCACAGAACATTTCTAGTGACACCCTGTTTAACAAGGGACAGGCAGGATTTCATGCATTTGTATAGCTCGTACGTTTCTGCAGCAACAGAGCATCTAAATAAAATATAAATGACCTCCAGTCTTCTCCAAACCTTTTTGTCAAACTATTATGTCCTTTTCGGTTCCTTTGGCCCGCAGTGCCGCTCGATGTCTCACTATAGATCTTAACAATCTAGGACGGAACTAAATCTAAAGTTTCCTCGCCCCGGTATCTCTTCGGAGTGCTTGCAATGCAGTCGTCAGCCGTTCTGCTGAGGTGCAGGAATGAAGTTGTGAAAATAGCCCGGCCTTGTAGAGAATAGTGTAGTTTAATCCTGGAAAACATTAACAGTCTGCGGCAATTACCTCTCAATGGCTGCCTTCTGCCAAGTGTGTGTGTGCGTGTGTGTGTGTGTGTGTGTGTGTGTGTGTGTGTGTGTGTGTCAGAGAGCAGCAGTGTCAGCTACGTGCTCGTGTTGTTGCACATACGTCATGTTTTTGAATGTGTGCAAAGTTTGCCCATTTGTGTGTGTGTGTGTGCGTAGGTGTGTGTGTGTGTAAAAGCGTTTTGTGCACCATGTGATAGCAATATGTGCTGATTGTGCTCCCCTGGGTGGTGCCCTCCCGATGCCTCCACCCCAGGTTATTTTTCATATGCACAGACACACACACACACACACACACACACACACATAGATACTTACACATCACACTCTAAACTCACCTCCCGTCCTTTCACTGTGCCCTTGACCTTTTTTTTTCTCTCCCCTTTTCTCCCTCGTCTTTTGTTCTGTTTCCCCCCTTCCTCGGCTTAAAGCTTCTCCTCATCTTCATCTTGCTCCGTCACGTCTTCCTCCCCTCTTCTCCATCACCCTTGTTTACCCCTGAGTCTCGTGACCTTCTTTCCTCTCCTTCCCTATCTTCTTGTCCTGTCCTCCATCCTTCCTTCCGTCCTCTACCTTCATCCTTGCCTTTGCTGTCCCCTCTCCATCGTCTCTCCCTTCCTTCTCCCCCCACCAACC
>CAAKHC010013179.1:56281-68459 GCA_901007825.1 Macroramphosus scolopax
TGGAATAGTGTATATGACACACACACACACACACACACACACACACACACACACACACACACACACACCATATGCCAAGGCTTACACTGCTGCCGTAACGTGTTGAATTAGCAGCAGTGCTGGTGATTTGTGATGCACTGTGATTGGGTGGGAGGGGAGAATTTGGTTCAATTTCCATGTCGCCGCCGCCGTCCTTTTATTCCTCTCCATATATTCCCCCGGGACATGAATGATTTTCATATCCCAATTTTGAGGTGAGCCGCATTCTCCCGCACGCTGTTATACGAGGTGTGCTGGAGCTGAGTTTCCTGGAATGAAGAGATGGTGTAATGCAATTTTTTGACGGACAGGTGTTTTGTTTTTTTTCTCCTCCTCCGCCGGATCCGGAGCCGGAAAGAGACTCGAACAGACAGACGAGAAAGAAACGGAGGAAAAAAAAAAAATAATAATATATATTCATGCGTGCTCGTGAGCAAGCGGCCGTTATTCCTGAACATTCATCATTCCCGTTGTGTCAACGTCTCCTCGTTTATTATGACAGCGGGTGAGTTAGTTGTACTTTTACCCCCCTGTGACAGAACTGCTGATCACCGAGTCCATTTTAATCATGTCACAACAGCTTTGAGCGTGTTTACGACTTTCATCTACATGCGGCGCTGAATGCATCATATATTAAAAACCCTCACGTAACATTGTTATTCACTGGCTGTCAGCGTTTTAAGCATATTGACTTGAAGAAGGGAATATTAATCAGTGTTTGGAAAGCAGAACAATTATAATTCATATTTCAGACATGAATAGAAGAAAATATATAAATGTTCAAGGAAAATCTGTCATATTAAAAAATAATGAAAAAAAGCTTCTAATATAAACTAAAATGTTTCTTGTTTTTTTTAGTTATAAATGTTATATATTATATATCCTTAATATGCTGATAAGACAGTCTGACAGTCGCTGTTATAGCTTGCAGTGACCTCACATTAGGCCCAATTTACTCCCCCCCACCCTTTTTTTTTATAACCCTGATTTGGCTCGGCAAATGAATTAAGAATCCATTTCCTGCACCTGTCTTGTTTTCTTCAAACCAGAGGGGAAAGCCTGTTTGAGAGGAACAATGGCGGCTCAGAATCTGGATCCACTCAATCAATCCTGCAGCCTTAATGGGCACAGCTGCTTTTAAGACACACCGTGCAACACACACGCACACACACACAAGCAGAAAACACGTGTTCACACATTTCGTTCATATGTTTGCAGGCATGAGAACATTTATTGACCAGAGCCCAAACTTTGCTTAAAGGTGGAGCCGGACATTTTTTACACGGATATGGAAACAGTCAAAGTCAAACACACAAACATGTATAAAGGCAGACACACACACAGACACGCTCACACACATCTCTCTCTTCCAGTTAGCCCTGACATTAGCCACTCATGGTTTCTAACTGGATCACGGGCTTACTAAAGAGATTAGGACCTAGAGACGGCGTAGCAACCACACAGATGTACACACAGATGTACACACAGATGTGCACAGAAGCGCTGGCCTGCTCCCTCGTTGTCTCTTAAACCTCTTTAACATTTTCCCTCTCCCAAACTTCTCTCCGTCTGTGTCTCTCCGTCCGACTCTCACCCAGCACAGAAATAGACACGTACACCCTCATTGGAGCCGGCAGGCCCCTCAGGCAAGGAAGACGGCAGCTAGTAGCCATTTTGGAAGACAGTAAGTCAGAGGGAATCGCCTTTAACTACGTGGGAAGGGAGGACGACGGCCTGCGCTGTTCGCCATCACAATCACTTTAATTCGCCAAAGTGTATTTCGCTCTCAGACAGATGCAATCATGGTGAAAGCCTCTTTCTCTGTGTGACTTTGCTTCACTACTGTGTTATTAACCCCCGAAGCGAAGGTACGTTAGGGCAAAAGTTCCACACGCTTTTCTGATGTACAGCAAGAGGAGCCCGGCTGGATCTGGTCAAGGTTCTAAATGAAACACCCTGTGCAGACCGTCACTGCACACGTATCAGAGTAAACCTGGTTCGGATTAAAACACAGCGACAAAGCTGCTATCCATGTTGTTCTTATAGGAATAATAAAACAGCAGTAAACCCGTTGTAGAAGCATGTATAAATACACTGTCTGAGTAAGTCCAAAAGTACGAGGCTCCACTTGTGAAAGGCTCCCAGTTGGAGGATGGAGCCTAGTGGAGGATGGAGGATGGAGCCGAGTGGAGAGGTGCTCGGTGGAATTCCGACATTGTCCTCTTCCCTTCTTCATGAAGCTAACACCTAACAGAGACGAAAACGGCTTGATGTGGGGTTCCTTCCTCTAGTTTCATCTCTGCCGTACACACACACATCTTACTTCACCTCTTACACATCCTCCCTCTGGTTTCCTCATTTGGCTTGGATTTATACAGAATCAAAGAAACAACAGAAAAACACCACAACAAACAACACAACACAGATACACACTCTCTCTCTCTCTCTCTCTCTCTCTCTCTCCCTGACTGCAGCACCGTGGAGACACCTGCCTCTGTTTCTGTGCAAAAAGTTAATTGGCCCGCTGGTAAAATGGCCTTCAGTAACCTTGACAACGGCGACCTGCTGAGAGACGGATCAGAACTCCGAGAAATGCCTTACACACACACACACACGGACAACATACACCTACAGACACACACACACACACTGAATGATCCGGCTTCTGAACATGCAGCACACAGCGTCCGATATGAACCACAGCCGACGTGTAATTTAAATTCACTGCCATGCACGTGTGATCATACGGGCGCTCCTTCCTCTGCAGCACACACACACACACACACACACATGAACACACACACACACCCCGCAAGCAGTCCCCGTCCTCGGTGCAATCTGCTAATTTGCAGTGTATTATTTATGGGTGCTAAGGTGCTCCCCAGATGCTTATAAAGCCAAAACGGCACACTCAGCTTTATTCACGCCCACACCTCTTATTTCTCCCTCTTTACCTCCACCGTTCTATCCTTCATGTGTCTATCCTTCATACCTGTCTCTCTCTTTTCCCTTATTCCTTCCTCCATTCACTCACTCCTCCTTCCATCCTTCCCTTCCTCCTTCACCTCCTTTCCCCTTCTGTTGCTTTAGCCTGTCTTCCCTCCGTTACCTGTCCTCTTCATCCCATCTCTTCCTCATGGCTCCTCTTCCTACTTCTGTTCTCTCTGACTCTCACATGTCCGTCTCTCCTCCCGTGATAGAAATCAGGGGTTGCTGGGTTTACTTTCTTTCTAATGGCAGAACAACGCGTCCATCTTCTCCTCCTACGTCAGCCGTTTATTAAAGCACTTCAGCATTTACTGAAAAAGTTTGCCCGGCCATTTACCACATGCAATGAAGGCTTTAATCACTCAGCCCACAACAGGATTTATTCATGATAAAACGAGGCGCTGCAGTGATAAATACGAATGTGCTCCCGGAATGGCCTTTTCAGACAAATTTATTTTTGAATTGCTTTATTTTTCTTTTCGCTATGATTCATTTCTTAATCTACTTTTTCCATTATTCTCAAACTTCATATACGACGCAGGCAGCCTGAGATGGACACATCAATTCCAATTTGTACTTGTAAACCAGCGATATCACAAATCATGAATTTTCCCCAAGAAGACGTACAATCTGTTTATTGCATGACGTCCACAGTCTGAAGGGAGGACGGCTCAGGAGAGGGAGCGTCTCTACTGGGATGGACATGCACTAGATGTTGAGTGTTCACTTCAAGGTAGACGTATGTCGGTATGGGAAGGAACATGTATATTGAATGAGCTGCTCCGATGAATGTGAATGGACCACGCTGCGTGTTGGTTTAACAATTTCCAAAAGCCTAAATCCACTTAGTCGAGGCGCTTTGGCCATTCTTAAAAATGAGAATATCCAGCTTAAGTCCTCCGTCATCCGTAAAGCTCCAAATCCGTTCCTCTCTGAGGATCATTCATTTCACACGCGGAAATCATTACCAGTTTAACATTCAGATGCAGATGTGCTGCAGTGCTGTAAGTATTCCCTTTAGTTTCTTCACTCAATCAGACGACAGCACGTTCACACTTTGTGAGGCTGGAGGACCAAATCATTTCAGATTTGACCCATCGAGACCGCCGTTGACAAGAAGCTGCTGTGAGCCCCCGAACCGCCCAGATGTGGACCGTCCTGAGCACCTCTAAATATAAACTCAAGATCTTTTTGCTTTAACTAATTTCCTTCCTGCTTTTTACTTGCTTATGTGCACCAAAAAACTAGTTGTCATATAAGTAAGGAACAGGACAGAGTACCACTGAGGTACAGTGAAACACTGTCAGGCGTGTCGATGCATTATGTTTACGTGTTGGAAAGCCTTCGCGGTTGCACGGTGGGAAGCTGGTTAGCGCCGTAGCCTCGGGTCCCGGGGCTCCAACCTACGGACCAGCTGGGATCATTCTGTGTGGAGTTTCTTCCTGCGTGTGCATGTGTTGCTTTGCTTTCCTCAAACCAGAAACATGCTGCTCAGGTTAACCGGTGCCTGTACGCTGCCTGTAGGTGTGAACGGTTGTCTGTTTCTATTTGTCAGCCCCGTGATTGACCGGACACCCGAACCCCGCCTCTCACCCGGCGCCAGCTGGGATCGGCCGCAGCCCCCTCTGAAGGATCAGCTCTGTAGCTAGAGGAGGGATGGATGGAGGAATCTCTTGATTTAGATTTTACGTTACCACCGCTTATATTTGACTCATTACTACCAAACGTCTTGGAACTGCTGCACTGAATTGATAGTGATCAAATTGTGGTTTAGTATTTCTAAGAGTGGACATATAATGGTTTGACATGTCTCCCCCTAAATCCATTCTGATGGAATTCCATTACAAAGAAACCTCTTTCATCTGTCTGTCTCTAATCTACCTCTCCGCCCGTCCCTCCTCCTGTTCCTATCCTCTCTCGCCCACCCTTCGCCTCCCTCCGTCTATCTCTCCTCGCTCGGTCCATTCTTTAATGCCATCTCTTGATCCTTTTGCTGCTGAAGTTTTATTAGCTCCATAAATGTCCCTAAGAGCCTGCAATATCGCTTAGCTGAAGCACTCGAAGAAAAGGAAGAGCTAACAAGGAAAAAAAAAAAAAAAGGGAAAGAGTGTCGGAGTCATAACATCGCTTAGTCCCGCGGATGACAATTCAAATAAGAAAATTTATTAAAACTAAAATGGCATCAGGAACATTAAAGTGAATTAGCCAATAACAAATGACCATGCGCGCACCCCGATTCCTTAACCTCTCCAACAATTTTTTTTTTCCACTGATAGTAACTCATCTAAATTTGTTGGACGTCTTTCGGGCGTGGGGCCAGAAAAGCTTTTATATCCATAAAGGCCTATGGATCACGGAGAATTGCATTAAGCTGTCCAATTTAATTACGGTATCGACAAAACATAATAGATACTTACAGCCTTACGCAGAGCGATGGGTATAGGAGGGGGGAAGAGCAGAGGAGAGCGGGACCGGGAGAAACGAAAACTGCAGACAATGTCCATTTATAATGCTGATGCAGTGTATGTATCGGAGTAGGCGCTTGAGGGATGTGTGCTCGTATGCATTTCTGTGTAGGTGTGTGTTCGCGTGTGTCTCTAATGTAAGATTTGCAAAGCCCCATGGGAGCTTTTGAGAAGGCTTAGTTTGATTTAGATGCTACAGCTCCCTGATGACTGTTTCACTTGCAAACACACACACACACACCGTTGCACACAGTCCTATACAATGTCATAGTGAGTGCAGGCCTGTATGCACACACAGTGGTAAAACTCCACACACACACATGCACACTTGGATCTATATAATAGAGCGAGTTAGGGGAGAGGCTGTCCTGTCCCGTCCCAGGCAGCCGGGGCTGTCAGCCTCCCATCCACCATGATCAATAGAGGGGGCAATATTTTTATTCATAAAGCACCCACTTAATTAAATCACAGGGAGTGGAGCAGAGGGGGGTAGCGGGAGGGCTGAATAGGAGTGGAGGGATGCGGTGGGGTTTACAAGAGGAAGCAAGGGCACCGAGTCAAAAGACTGATGAAAAATTACAAAGACTGGCAAGAGAAAGAAAAGAAA
Source organism: Macroramphosus scolopax (assembly GCA_901007825.1). NCBI lineage: Eukaryota > Metazoa > Chordata > Actinopteri > Syngnathiformes > Centriscidae > Macroramphosus > Macroramphosus scolopax. Next base: position 62,381 of record CAAKHC010013179.1, read on the forward strand.
AATAGGGGGTAGAAATATGGAAAGGAGCATTCAGTGTGTCCTCCATTAACGGGGCTCCAGAACAGAGGACGAGCTTCCAGGCAAAATGTTACTGATGGGAAATGCTTATAATTGTCTTTGCAGCAACATCCTCCAGTGGCCTTTAAAAAAAGGGATTTTGTGGAGAGAACACACGCTAATGGTGAAGCGAATGCTTGAAAAACTAAACGGGAACAAACTTGATAAAAGGGAAGAAATATAAAAAAGATACGGTTCAAAGGACATCAGTGTGGAGCCCAAACCAATGACACAATCTGGCTTACTTAGACCTCCTAAAAATCCCCAATATATTCCCACACCGCAGTCCTCCCGTTTGCCGAGCGCTGCCAGCGTGTTGGATAATAGAACCCCTCCGTCTGCTGGCACGGGTCACAATCACCCAAGTAGAGCGGCTCGGCAGCCAAGACTTGAAGCCCCTGGTTTTAATGTGAAGGTTCCAGTTTGTGGAGCTATGGCAGTGCCACACTACCGCTTTTAAATCAGTCGATATTCCCTGGATAAATAAAAAGTTCCTATATGTACTTATTCAACTTGCCCAATTACAATCTGATATATAACAGTTGAGTTTGGGCTGCTTCCACTCAGACCTCCCTGCCCGAGGTAAGAACGGCAATGCAACATGTTTCATTTTGCACATGTACGCACACATGTGTGTGTGTGTATATAACATATAATTAGATTATAAATGCATGCATACATCATCCTTGATGTTGCACTTTGTATGACAATTTAAATCAGAATCTTCACTACATGAAGCCAAAACTGAAAGTTATTCTATTACTCCAGGTATTAAACCATGTATTTATTGGGACTTAAAGGTAGTATTTATTGAGTTTAAGTTGCATGAAAGACACTTTAACAGTCTGAAAACATTACAGACAGGATACTGTATAACTTGTAGAGTGCAGGCAGTGAGCACTATAATACACACTGCTTGACTTTGGTCTCACCCGTCAATACACGGCCTTAAAAACACGGAGAATATGAGCCTGCATCAGTCAATATTTATCACTCTCCTTATGGAAACGATATTAAATGCAGCTACAGCCCCCGAGGGAGAAAAGAGAGACAGAGAGAGAGAGAGAAAGTGAGATTGCGGGGACGAGTAGATAAAGGAAGTGAGACGAGAAGAAGAAGAGGAGACACGCGGAGGAGAGAAGTGAAGGACTTGAGGTTCCATTGAAGGTCTCTCGGGTTTCAGAGAAGAAATTGTCTTCCGACCGTTCGTCTTTCGTCTTCTCTCCACACTTTTTCATCTCTTCCCTGGAGCTGAGCCAAGGGTCATCTCTTTCTTTCCTTTTTCTGCAGTCTGTCTTTCTTTAATGAAATACCCTCTGGCACACACACACACACACGCACACACACCGACACACAAAGGGGCATACTGTATATTTCACCCGTCCACCTTCGCCGGTTCTTTCACGCAGAGTCGAACAAATTCTACCTGCCACCAGCTGCACACCTTTGCCTCCCTTCTTGTCATCTCCGTCTAACTGAGACCTCCTGTGACGCCGTCTGACACAAAACCATATGAAATCAAACAGGCCTTTTTTTCCCACTCGCCTGTTAGCGGGTTAAAGTTCAGGCCTGAGCGGCCGCCGTTCGTCCGTGGACGAGCCTTCGGGAGGGTCCATCTAATATCTGGTGTCTACTGTTACACAAGAAAATGTAGGATGACACCCCCGGGGACAAAAGTTAATTTGGTCTGTGTGTGTATACATGGAAGAGGCAAACATGTTTTTCTGTTTTTAATTCTTCATGTATATGTGCCTGTAGATTTGTAGTTTTTTAATGCAAAATGTGTGTGTGTGTGTGTGTGTGTGTGTGTGTGAGTGTGTTAAAGGGTTAACATTAATATCCGAAGCGGCAAAGGGTGACCTGGCCAATGTTATTATTCCCCTCACATGAATAATGGAACTTAATATGGAGGAGGTAATAGCTGGGAGCAAACACACACACACACACACACACACACACACACACACACACACACACACACACACACACACACACACACACACACACACACACACACACACACACACACACACACACACACACCAAACCCAACTACCATCACAACTACACCGCCCTGAGAAGGAGCTCGCCCTCGTCCTCCATTCTTCCCCCACTTACAGGGGCCACAGGGGGTCACCATGCCCAGAGAGGAGAGGCCTTCGATGGGAGGATCTGGCAGAGGGTGGAGGGGTTGTGTGGTGGTAGTCTAGAAGACGTTTGGTCAGAATGCCATCATTCACGCTGTACTCAGGCAGCCAAGATGAACAGGGAGCCGATCATAGAAGACTTCATTTGTCTTCTCCTGATGCATCTTGTTCCACCCTCCTCTTCATTTTCTCCCCCTGCTCCAAACTCTTCGTCTCTGACTGGACGGCTACCGAACTTTCCCTGGTTGAACTGTGGTGAACCTTGTGTTGTCTACGTCGTCTGCACCCGGTCTCAGGATCCTCCAGTGGACAGTTTTCATACTAAGTATCCCAGTAAATTTCCAGAATGCTTCCTCCTGATGGAAATGATGTATAATTCAAAGTCATCTGTCTCTTTAATAGAACTTTTAGGAGATTAATTGCCTGCTGCCTCAAATGCTGTGGCAATAGAGGAGGCCCCCATTGAAGGAGGAGGCTAATTGAAATGTGGCAGCAGGTTGCTAGACAGTGTACAGACTGTCCACCATCCAAACGATCCCTGCGAGTGTGTGTGTGTGTGTGTGTGTTTGTGCGGATAGTCTATCAGTGATTGTCCTTTTCAGGGATCACAGGCCAATCTCCGGTTGGTGATAGCCTCGGCTCCGCTAAAAGGTCAGCAGGTATGACTCACGCAGGGATGAGAGTCGGGGCAGCTGTTTACACGAGGATATATTGAATATCTGAATACTGAATGGGTTCAGACTTTTACGAGATATTGCGACAGACTAAAGATTTACATGTTAACATCTGCAGGTACGTATAGTCTGCTAGAATATCTAAAAAGGAATTCAAGGAAAGACTTCTGTTGTCTGGTCTGGTTTGAAGTGTGCATGTCTGAAAAGGAGAAAAGGTGAGTCATGCAATGTTTAAATCTAAATGTGTTGACAGCTGTTGGGCTGTTTAGCTTTTGGCCTCTGACTAAAAAAACTTTAATTAAAGAATTAACACTGAAAGCTTTTTTTCTGTCGCACGTGTAGTCGTGTTAAATCACAGACAGAAAAATATTTAGAATATCCAGGAATCAATTTGTATGACTCCTAATGGGTGTATGTTCTTTCCCCTATATTTCTTTGTGTAAGTATTTACCGGGTATCTGGGTGGTGAGTACATTACGTTCAGCATTTCTTACAGTTTCTGTCCTTTCCATTTGCCCTGCAAGCGTTCCGACAATCAGCAGATTAATTGGACAATTACAGCAGCTTCCCTGATGGAGAATCTGATGTTCCTCTCTGATTTGTCCTTAAAAGTCTCAGTGCACTCGTCATAGGAGACACAATGAAATATACCTTTTCTGGTAAAAAAGCATCCGTGTGATACCAAGTATTCATGTTGCGTAATGTACTCGTTTTGTTCCGTGTACATTAGTAGTCACGTGTTTTATTTTTTACACTTCCTAATAAAATCTTGACGACGTGTCCGTCTTTTGTCCCAGAATGTCGTCTCATCAGTCAAAGTGATGGACGCAGCTCGGCTGTAAAAACATTTCCACACCACTAAAACCAATTGCACTAATGAACGAGCAGTAAACATCCGTGTGATGGAAACTTCATCCGCCGCCTGGTGACAGGTGTGTTTTATTTATTTATTAGAGCCAACCGCCGCCTCCTGATCTGGTGTCAGTCAGCTGGAGTCGGAGACGCAGCTTCATAACGGCTGTTGTTTAACTTGGGTGGCTCTCTAACAAATAGATATCATGGTGGATAAACAACACAATCAAAGATTTATTAGCCACGGAACGTCTTTTTAAAATGTTTTTTCAAAGCTTCTTTCTTCTTTTTTTCTCTCTGTCGTTCTCATTTTTTCAATCGTTGATCCGCCTGTTTGTCAGAGGACCACCGAGGGCACGCCGAGACAGAGACTGCAGGAATAAACAATACATTTATTGATAGGAAGATAAGTAGATCCAACAGAAACTGATAAAGAGTTGGCGATTATGACGAGAACAAGAGTGATAACAGCTTTGCTGTCTGTTTCCTATTTGCTGCGTCAACATCAGCCGAGAACCAACGAAGAAGAAAAAAAATCCTTTCTGTGGTTCAAAAAGTGTCAAAGAAGTGTAAACACAAGGAATGTGGTGCACATTTAGAAATCAAAATACCATTCCTGCTTGTCCAAATGATTGCCTTTCCAGTGCCCCTTTGTTAGCACAAGCACGGAACAGAATTTGCACATAAAAGCACACATTTTATTTGCCTAAAGAGAATACAACGCCAGGCACATACTCTTCCAATCAGAGCCTGAGGAGAAGGAAACAGGGAACGCTCATCTCCTTGTCAAACAAAAAGGAACGGGCCAGAAAACACAGGGCTGAAAGGGAAACGTCCAAAACGATGAAGCCTTGTTAGTTTGAGGAAATTCATTCTGTGTTTTCCAAGCACGGCTCACCAATTAGCATTCACAGCAGTAATATGAGTTGATTGGCTCTGGAATAATGAGCAAGCAATTTCCCTCCCGCGTGCGTGAATGCATGTACGTAGGTGCATTATGAGGGCTTATGCACTGTGAATCTGCCGGGTTTAACTGTGCGTGGCGTGCAGGTATGTGAGTGTGTTATTAGGTGCAGAACAAACAGACATAATGTTTTAGTGTAAGATCTACTTCAGGAATGAAGCTCCCTTCTTGGCAAAACCACATGGCCTCATTTATTGTTCTTCTGTCGGACATGTCGGTCCAACATCTCCCGAAGTTTGTCCCACGCATAAGACTCAGAAAACACAGTCAGAGCACAAACTCACCCGCAGTGATGTGACACTCCCTTGTGGGAAACCGCACCAAAATGTGCTGCATGCACACAGGTGCCTCTCATGCACCCCCCCCCTCTGTACGTCACCAATCTCTGGGGTCTCTCCCACAGGGGTCAACCTCACCTGGGGGACCATCATACGCTCACATCCCCTTCAAGCCATCCTCCTTCTGGCACCACATCAAATGAAAGATATTTGATGTGGTGAACCCTGTAGGCCCTGACAGATCTTCTATGCAACAAAAAACACTCAGAGAATTAAGGTTAATTTATGATTGTGACCTAAGCTGTAATGACGTAAGTGCCCAAAGCTGTTGTGAGCATTTCTACTTGTGCGCTAGTGCGGCTGCGTTGCTCTGCAATTACACCACCGAAACTCTGGTTTACACCACGTCGTGTAATTAGATTCCTGGAACATTGCATTTGAAGCTACACCGTAAACTACGGCTTAGGGAATGTGGCGAACATGTGCTTCAGCCTACGTCAAGGATCCATTTCATCAGTGTAAATCAGCCTTTAAGGCCGGGCCGACGTGTCACGTCTAAAAATAGTCTGACTTCTATAAGTATTCATTACGGAGTTATGAAAGAAAAAGTTTGGTGGGGATGTTGCGCGTGCTGCCGTGTTCAGTGTGTGAGAATACGATGGAGGAAACAGGTAAATGGCGGTGTTAGGATTCATGTGTGTGTGATGCCGCCATCAGAGCCAGTCTGGTGGAGTGCTTAGCAGACACACACACACACTGTTCTTTAATTCCCTGATTCTCTCTTCCTCTTTCTTTCTCCGCCATTGCCCCTCCATTAATCACACATACACCCACATATATGCACTCACACACTTCAAGGCGGCAGATGGACTCAAGCCAGCAGTATTTCCAATAGTTCCCTTTGTCTTTGAAGCTCTTTGGACCAAATTGTTCCACTGATCATAAATGTCATATCATCCCCTCTCTCTCTCTCTCTCTCTCTCTCTCTCTCTCTCTGTCTCTCTCTCTGTCTCTCTCTCTCTCTCTCTCTCTCTCTCTCTCTCTCTCTCTCTCTCTCTCTCTCTCTCTCTCTCTCTCTCTCTCTCTCTCTCTCTCTCTCTCTCTCTC
>CAAKHC010013180.1:8786-47104 GCA_901007825.1 Macroramphosus scolopax
CCCCCCCCCGGGGGGGGGTTTTTTTTTTTGGGGGGTGTTTACCCCCCCCCCCCCCCCCGATGGTAACGACCCCAATAGCTTAGAATATTAAAGATACTCTTCTCTGCCGAAATACATCGATCTCAAATCAATATGAGGCTTCAGCAACTTAAATTCTCACTCAGTTTTCTTTACTCCACTAATGTTCCGTGAACATCGGGTGTTGGTTCATTGACGTAATCAGCAACAATCCCTCAGTGAGGTGTCGTCATACCACCGCTAGAAAACACACACACACACACACCACCGCACGTGTGCACAGCCAACCACTCGGGGAGCGATTCAATGACACTGTATGCAGATGCAAACCTGTCAGTTGTGGTAAAGGATTTCAGGTCACGGCTCAGCTAATCCATTAAATGCAGATGAGAGCCGCGCACAACATGTAGATTCACTGAGGTCAAAGAACAACTAGTGTGGGAGATAAAGTGTAGATAAAACACACAGCGGCTCTTCTGGGTTTAAACAAACTATGCATAATGCATGGATGTGTTCTGTAAAAGACAAAGTGTGGAAGGACTAAAAAATTAATTCCACTAACACTTAACAAGAAGATCCTACACAAAACGAGGTTATCTTGTGTTCGCTAAATGAAAAGCACTTTCTTCTCTGCACGGTGGAAACACTGCAAGAAGCAGGACATGCATTGCTTAGGCTGCATAGTGCAGCAGGTATATTTAGGAGGAAAGAAAAGAGCAATACCTGAGTTATTTTGGACTGAACAGAGGATACTATGGATGAGGACACTGCCTCCGCCTTCTCTTGAGAACCACCTCTGCAGAGAGAAGAGAGGGAGACAAAGGAACAAACAATCATGTTAACAGGAGAGGCTATACAATATGCATGATACCTTCTAAAATGTTCAAAGTTAGACAGGCAGCAGAGAGCAGTGGAAGGCGGCGGAGGAGAGAGGGAGAGAGACAAAGACGTAGCAGCCGAATGGCGTGTGACCTGTAAAAACAAAAATATCACCCCCGCAGCCGAAGCCGTCGTATCAACAATGCTGAACAAGAACATTCTCCTGCTGACAAACAGTAAACTGCAGGCCTTCAATTTCACTTCGTGGCTTCAGTCGTTCCACCTTGTACCGCTTCATAATTCATCAAGGGATGTTTCAATATGACAAGTCACAAGCATCAACTTGACTGATCCCAGGAACAAAACGCACCAGAGTGCTGCTGATGTTACGGATGTTTCAGACTTCCGTCTGACGGGGGGGAACGTAGGAAAAAGGAGTTTGTGCATGCGAGTACATCGGTGGGTATAATATCAATTCAATGCATAATTTAAGGTGTTTAATATGACACGTTTCTTAAGTTCTATTACCTCTACAAAGAAAACTAGACGACCTGAACCGCCAGGGTCTGGCCCCTCTGCTCCCACAGTAGGGGAATGTAAGACGCCCACAGAAGCAATGCACAACCTTTAGAAAACCATTAAAGAACATCAGTCTTCTCCTGCAGTGACTCGTCAATGTGGTCGCTGTAATAAAAGGCTGTTAAACAATATTGTTGGATGCTTTTGAAAGCATGAAATGGTACTTTATGGACTGTTGGAATTCAGAAATGATCAAACTGTCTCTACATGGACGACGGCTCAGTCCAAACATACAAGCTTGTGTTTGGGACTTGTCGGGGAGGGGGGAGAGACTCGGCTGACTAAAGGTCAGATGTTATTCGTCTGTAAATCTAATAACTTCCATTGCAGTCGCTGCCACATGCTGTACCTAAATTCGATATTAAAGGGCTCTTCAACACCACTGCAGAGGCCTCACAGTGCTTCCCTGTCTGTTGATATATCACCTATCAGCTACAGTCAGCGACCTAAAAAAGAATCGTACCGTTACATATCGCACGATTACTGATGCGACTGCTCTGGAGGAGTTAATTAGTTAAACATGCATAAAGATTTGAGAGCTGCACAGATGAACAGACATTTGCCCACAGTGATGGGTTTCGCTCTCTGCACACAACCGCTTCCTAGAAACTGTTGCTACTAGATTAGAAAACAATAGAGGAGGAATGAACTGCACTCAATCTGGGTCGATAGACAACGTCACACATTCATGTGGGTGGTCGAAAGTTTGGATAACACTTGAAGGACGTCTCCGCCTCCCTGGCCGATGTTTTAATGTATCAATGTAAAAACACATCAGCCTCCAACTCCTTACGAAGCCACTCATCTCTCGTATTACAGCCCCATGTTCAGTACTTCAACATTCAGAGAAAGCAAAGCTCCGTGGGCCTGCCGGGCTCAGTTCTGATTACTAAAACTGTGATGGGATAATTGTAGTTCAGGGGAAAGGGTTTTTCAAATCTTTAGGAAAGCTTTAAAAGCAAAAAAACTACTGACTTGTTTGTCAAAAGCCTTCAAAGAGAGGAAATTAAGGAAATAATCATTTCCTGTCTGGCAGTTGGCTGAGTGGACCGGCAGCGTTCTGACAGGTTGCTGTTACAGCCAACTACTGATGTGCTCAACTATAAGATGTGTCCATGTTTTATTGATCCTGTTTGATTCATGAGAGAAAGAAGCTTCACAGGCCCAGAGGACAGTTTTCTTTTGTTAATGAACGACGTGTTGTCACAAAGAGACTTCCTGGAAGTTCATAGTGGTTTGACAGACAGGCCGGTGGAGGGTTACCTGGAGTGGACCGGGCTGGAGGCGGGGCTAGATGATGGGGAAAACGCTCTGCTGGGGGAGGAGTAGGGGGAGAGGGAGGAACCTGCCATCTGCATCGGCCCTGTAGACAAGGAGCTCCTCCTTTTTTCAGGAGGCGACCTGGCAGACACAAAGGTGAACAGAAGAGCAGCAGCTTTGAGATTCAGACTGTTTTCAGTGGTAAAATAATCACGGATTTATGAACGAGGAGGATTTGAACTGTCGAAATGAAAACAGATCAGAGACGTAAACAGAAATATGAGACGCGCTTTTCTGAATTGACTTTTCGTGTTTTCCATTAACTCACAACTAAATGAAAAACATCTTAAATGATGATCGTTTAGTCTTTAATATGGAAGCAATAAAGAAGGAACACACATTCATTTATCTTAACACATTCAAATCAATTCAGAAAGCAGAAAAACAGGGAAAACGTGTATTGCATTTCTCACACACACACACACACACACACACACACACACACGGCTGTATAGACCCAACAATACTAAATGCAAAGCACTGACGTTGGTCTTCGTCGGTGCTGTCATGAGCTGACGGCTCAGTGTCCTGAAGGACAGCTGGCTGACGGCACGCGGCAACCGACCACACATTTAGTTCCACATGTGATCGTCTGCTGCGTACATGATGAGTTGAGCGGGGCTGAGTGTTTTCATTCAAGCAGAAGTTAACTGCGAGCTGATGCCATGCGGCAAACAGCAGGTAGCTGAGCTGCAGGGCTGCCGTCAGGTCAAGGCAGCACCGACCACCAAGCTGTGATTGGACGGGTGCTCGTGTTCTCAGTGTAACACGAGATAAACCTCCCATCAACCTGCTGTACTACACAAGAGTCCTTTGTATTGAGTATTGTCAGGTTTAAGTTGCCTCGTGCCGATTTGAACAACAACTTGTATTTCACTCAATTAGATCCATGTGGAAGCTCATGACTCTTCCTCCCAACACAGACTAATGACACCTGCTGTGAGGTTTACCTAGATCTGGAAACCCCCCTGCGGAGGCTGGAGCTGCCGCTGGGATGATAGCGCTCCCGCTCTTTCTCATCGCGCCTCTTTTCTGATGAGGGACCCCTCCTGTCCTTTCTCCCCGGGGAGTGCGAACGTGATCTTGCGCGACAAAGGGAGGACAAACAAAGTGTTAGACGGGAAGAAGCTATTAAATTACAGAAGATCGAGCACGGAGGACAAGCTTCTGACTTTCAGACTGATAAGACGGTGACGGCGGTCAATCGGTTATAAACAGTCTGGGTAGTGTGACAACATGTGACAAGATGTGTCAATAAACATCATACACACACACACACGTCTCTACCGGCCTGAAAGGGAAACAGTATCAAATATTTAACGATAACATAAAGAGATTCATTCCATCAGATTTCTTGACATGAAGGTGCCACCAGAGACTGGAGACAAGCCCCCCCCCCCCCACACAGGTTTCCTCTCCCTCTCCCATTCATTCATCTCATTGTCCTCCTTCATTTCCTTCATCTTGTAAGTCCAGGAAAAGACAATGAGAAGGTTTTAAAGGCTAATGGGAAGACCAGTAGGGGATGGCAGGATGAATTATCTCCCATTAATTCGCTCCGTCTTGTAGGCACACGGTGCTTTGCTCCAAAGGTTCCGTTGAATTGGATTATTAATCAGACGGTGATTAATCACGACGTTCATAGCCTGTCAACTTACATGTCTGCTACCTGTACCAGTCACAGACTGCTGTTCCCTAGAGTGAAGGTACTGAGGTATCTACGTTGTGGAGATACTAACAGCCAAGTCATGACGGTGGCTTGGTGTTAAGTTCTTAGGTGGAGACCTGATGTTTCTTTGTTTTAATTGGGGCCTTACTGTTGATTGTTGTCCACATTTATTACATGTAGATCTTGTTCTTGCAGGACTGGTCTCACCTGGCGACCTCGTCTGTGATCTTGACCCTGTGTGAATCTGCCGTGCTGTAATTTGCCCACCATGTGGTATTTAGTCCCGTCTCCATCTCAGTGGTCTGAATGGTATAACGAGTATCAGAGACGCCAGCAGCTGCCCTCCCTGCTGTCAGCCACGGCGGGTCCCGCTGCACTGCATGCTGTCTGCAGGGACAAGCTACATGCTTGTGACCCACATCTACAAAGTTAATGATCCATTGCTCTCAAACCTGCTTTGTGTCTGAACTGTCACTTCAGTCTCCACAGTGGTTAATGTGCAGCAGGAGATGCTGCTGCTGCTGCTGCTGCTGCTGCACATCACTTGAACATCACTTGTCAGTAAGGTGAGGTGAAGCAAATTCCAATTGCATAATGTGAAGATTTACTTTCAGCATTGGTTGACTGCAGCCCAATTAAAAACACTCTCCAAGGTGATGTGCCTGCAGCCACGAGCAGCAGAGACGGACGGACAGCTGCACTGAACACCGTCACGGCACATTTACATATCTGCCACTGAAACATGCAGTTGTTAATGGCAATTTATAATTATGCTATAAAGAATTTAGTCACATCATGAGTAGATATTAAAAACAAACATTGAGATGAGTCGAGGAGCTGCAGCTCAGACAGACTGGAGTCCACTGTGTCTTACCGGCGGGATCTCCTGTAGGCCGTGGGAAGGGAGTGTCTGGTCTTTGACCTTGATGCTGATCTCGATCTTGACCTCCTCTTGTGTTTTTTCTTCTTTTTATCTTTGTCCCTCCCTTTATTCCGGTCTCTGTCTTTCTCCCTCTCTCTTTCCCGCTCTCTATTTCGCTCACGATCTCTGTGGCGGTCTCGATCCCGATCTCGGGCTCTATCGCGGTCTCTGTCTCTGTCTCTGTCTCTGTCCGATCCTCTGGAGGTTGTGTTGGAGGATGAGGACGGGGCCTCCCTGCTGCGATAGGCGCCTTGGTTCTCTACGGGGGGCCTTTTATCCTGAAGATACGCCAGTGGTGCAGAGGACGCTTTGGGAGGCGGCAGGTCAGACAGAACAGAAAGGGCTTCTTGCATCTAGAGGCAGAAGAGCAGATTGAAGTGTGTTGTTAATAACGGACTTAGAGATAAAAACAAAACATGTATTATTTCAATTTAACAGTCTGTAAAACATGATGATGTGATGATGTAGATAATAGAGATGCAAGTGATGCAGAAGGCAGCTGGGTGGAGAGACGCTTGTGTCAACGTGTTTTAAAACACGACACAATGTACCTTAAATATGTTCAACTCCATTATTACATTCAAGCACATGTCAGTTGTCTATGGCGTTCCTCAGAGGGTAATGGAAGTAAAGATTGTTTTAAGAGTCCTTGTTTGACATATGAACATACATTCCCTGAGGAGTAAATCTTGTACCAAGGTGCTCATCCTAAATCTGGATTTTGCAAAAATGAAATATTTATAGTGGCAGGAGCAAATACTTTGTTCTTCTTCTTCTTCTTTAATACCAAGAATCCTCGATGTATAATCAGCTAAAATAATAGAAAAGACACTAAATCATGTGAGGACTGAAACGTCGTGAAACTAAGACGAATGAATCCGGTTGAGGCAAAAGCAAAAACTCCCTTAATCTTTGGCAAAGTGATTCCTCATAGTTTCCCCTCTTCTACCTCGGATAGAAGACGGCGTTCGCTCCACAACACCACCCATTCCTCTGGCTAGGCACTGAGTTATAACTGTCTGCTGCAAAGTGCCTCCAATTATCCCAATGTATCTCTTGTCCGGTCCCATTAGATTGGACCGCTGCTGGATTCACGCGGAGGAGATGGCTTCAGTCCATCAGGGGATTAAACAGGACACTAAATCTTCCAAGGTCAGATTCTATCCACGGGGTTAAATGTTAGATTGCTCTCGGTGCCGTCCTATTTTTACACAAGCCATAAGGATGTTTGTATAAGCAATGGCCGACTTTATAACGTAAACCTAAATGATACGACTAGCACAGTGATGAGTAATGAACACCGAGGCGGGACATGAAATGTGTTTATATGTGTGAGTAACAAACAAACGGAAGTGTCCCGGTTCAATTTGATAAAAGGAAAGCACTCTTCCTAACTTCAATCACTCCAATTCAATCACCAGCGCCCCGCACCAATCTGCTAAAAGTTGTAAGAAGTGGGAGGAGCATGAAAAGAGGGAGGGGGCGGGATAGAATGAAACAGGGAGAGGATGATGATGAAAGAAGATGAAAGACAGAGGCAAACGAGGTTAAGAAGCAGAGGCAGGAAAGAAAAAGAGGCCGCTGTTCACTGCTGAAGACAATCAATAGTCACCGTAGAACATGCAGAGTGGTCGGAGAGAGAGAGAGAGGGAAGAATATTTATCACGCCTCTCTGTTTGCACACTATCTGGCGTCTGGGCAAACGCAGATATAATGGAATGACAGGAGGCGAGGTTGGGTTTGGAATAAGGGCCGACTTATCCCAACACCAGGCTGAGAAAACGTCTGGCATCTCACACCTGCTCTGGCAAGATACCAAAGTTTGGACCGAAGGAAAAGTAACAATAAAAAGTAGCTGCGCCGCCGTAAGAGAGAGGGGGGGGGGGGGGGGGGGGGGGGGGGGGGGGGGGGGGGGGGGGGGAAGAGAGAGAGCAGATGGAAGATTGAGGAGGAGGTCACAGTGCTGACGTGTTGAATATGGATTGATTGGTGAAAAGCCTTTCAGACTAAAACATCCATAGATTAGATATATTAAAGGTTAAGACATGTTGATCAGTTTCTACACTAATCAGTGCTACAATGGGAGAGTAGATGGACACTCCAGAGCATTCCGACACTTAAAAAAAAGATACTGCCGCAAAGTACATACTACTACTACGAGTGGTGCTACAAGTAATTTCCATTTCGTGAGGTAGTAAATAAAAACCTTATTCAGGGTGTTGTCGCTCTGTTGTCTGACGCACCTGAGTCACTTTTATGTGAAGGTAGCGACTGCAATTTCTACTATTTCAGACATGGTGATATTTCTGGATCGCTTACAGCACGCCAACGAGTTTGACTTGAATGCAGCCGAGCCGAGTTCACTCAAAGGCTGCGGCGGCACACGTCAAAACATGTAGAGAGAATTATTTATTACTGTATTTTCATCTATTCCATTTGTATGCAGAAATGTTTCGCATGCACCGTGTGAAGAAGAGCTCCAAGTGTTCCCCCCTCCTGATATGCTTCAGCATTGTTGTTTCATCACTTCATTATTCTGATATTAAAAATAGTGTAAGATTCGGAGAATTAGCATATTGATGGGTACATTCATCATGAGATTCACAGTGAGAAGCAAGCGAGTGTCCCTCATCTCGATGATTTATTACATTTACAACTGGAAAATAATCCATCCCTGATGACGTGTGAGTGAGGGAACTGAGCACACTCGTACTCCTTCAGTTTATTACGGAAACACATCTGTCCTTGGCGGCGTCCCTGGTCTATACATTGTGGTCCCGTAATTTACAAAACAGAGTGTGCTTTAGGCCGTGGCTACCTTGAGATTAACCTGTCGTAACCATGGCGACCGGTCTGCGTGAGATCCAACTCTCGTTACTCTCCAACGTCCCGTCCAAATATGGTCGCCTCTGGCTTCAAAACTTGAGTCCACGAGCCAATGGGAGGTCGTTTAATATAATCTGTTTTACACACACGCTCTTTTAATGAAATCTACATTTCACCTCTCACAAACGCCGTTATAAATAATCGAGTGTGCGCTTAATTTATCAGACCAACTTATATTTGTTAAATGTGGTTGCTGTAAATAGCTGCAGGCGAGCGTAACGGTCGTGTGGAAGAAGGCTGGCCTGATTTGTTGGGAGGACCGTGTCATGGGACCAGGAGATGACAACAAGTATTTAGAGATTGTTCTGATTTACTGGCGTCCATATGTTGAGCTTGCAGTTGATCGTGCTGATCAGCGGTTTTCAGCTCTGTTCCTGATTCCAGAACGTCGACCAACAATTAGAACATATTTCCACTTATCAGAATGTCTCAATTTCACACTCGGAGTATATTGTGCTTCCTCGTTGCTGTTGTTTTTTTCTCTGCCGTGTCTAATTACTTGTTTGCTGCGGGAACAGCGCTTGAAATGCAAATGATAAATCATTCATGGCTATAGATGGGAATGTAAATGAGGCCCCATGCACTTGACTAGATATACTTCCAGGGTGATCAGGATTTATAACAGAGGATCATGTGTATGCACGGCTTTATAAATCTAACAAAAACATGTAAAGTACTTGGTATTATCTGTATCTGGTAGCAGGTGGCAGACGAGATTTAACATTGTATCTACCTCCAAAACTCTCCTGAGACATGACATGATCGGTTGTATAACTGACTGAAGTCATTCCCCTAATAGATAAGCAATGGCCAATTGTTTGTTATAAGCTTGTGTACTTCCTTACTGAGGTCTTAAACATCGTGCTACAAAACAGAAATGTTACAGAATCCCAGCGTTAAGAGCCTCTTACAAAAGCAAAGAGGCTAAGTCCTGTAAAGCTTATTCATGGGTTCTGTTTATTCATGGCGGCTTACACTAGCTACAACACTGCTACATGGTTGAGCTGTACGAGACAGGCATTAAGTCTGCTCACTTTGCTAACTCTACAGCATCACAGCCATGAAGTGATAAAAAGCTCCCACGTCCTGTTTTCTGGACATTGAACCATCATCTCTTCGACGCAGCTGAAACCAGAATTCACCAGGACCAGAGGAGTAAATCCTTTCGACCTTCACTTGCTCCAAACGAAGGAAACATTTGCTCTTCAAGGTGCTCCTTCCAATGAACAAATACACCGACCTGCACCGCCTGTTTACCTGACTTTAACATTGATTCTGTCTCCCTCGTTGCTAGTCTCACCATCCCTCCATCAAGAGACTCTGAAGAATATCAACAGACATTTTTTTTCTTCTTCCATTGAGCTCACGCTGACCCCGTCTAGTAATTAGAGAGCAAAAAACTCTCTGAAAACTGTCAAATGCAATCTGGAACAGTTGTAGCTCCGCGGTTAGATGCCAAGACGCTGACACAAACAGTCCCATGTGCTCTGGAGTGGGTCAGCGAGGCTTCACCAATGTTATGATACCACAGAACTCATCAAAATAATTGCTGAGATTCTTTTCTATCACTGTCAAGAGTTCCCGTCAGCCCACTTTCAACCAAACCAGAAACTACACTGACGACTGACCCGAGAAGAACTTAGCTGCTGGGAGCTCCTTCAGGACACGGCCACTCGGATCACCTCAGCGAAAGGCACAAAACATCTGGAGTAGAGTGACAAAGCTGGCGCCATGGTGACAGAAGCCCCCCCCATCAAACAGGCCTGTTCACCCCACATCACCGGGGCTCGAGTGAGCAGCTGACGTGCGACATCCATCAAACCGACAGCCGATCTACACATCAAATAACTAACACACACAATCGTATTTACACTATAAAGTATTCCTACCTTTTAGTCTTTCTCTAATTCGACAGATAAAAAGGATTTTAAATTTAGCGGTACTGCACCCCCGGGAGATGTTTTATAAACAGATATACTCAGTTTTGTCTATCATTTGTTTTCTATCTTTGTTACTCGCTGGCTGATTTATTGCTTATTAAGCAGCAGTTCTCCTGTATCGTCTGATGGCCAATAAACCATAAAACCAGCTTATGGTGTGACTGCATTTTCTTTCCACGTGATTTCTTGCACATTTCGACGTTGAATCATTTCAATAGAATTGCTTTCTATTGAGGAAGACGAAGGACTTTGAAGATGGTGCCTTGATGTGCAGTCCAGCAAACTCCAGAAAAGCCTATTTGTTTCATGTCTGCCGAACAAGCGGCGCCGTATTAAAGACGACAAGCAAGGATCGTCTTTAACACGGGCAAACATTTGCATTTATCAAATGCATAAAGGATTACATAACAGTTTTTCTCATGCACGTTGGACGTGAGGATAGAGTAAGCACTCTTTACTTCCGATCTTACTGAGGTGAAAATAGAAAGTACTGAAGTATTGATGAATGCCACAAAACATGTTGCACAATTTAAGTTAAACTATGTGCTCACGTGTCGGAGATGAATAAATAAAACAGCTATTTTCTCCTCCAAGTTCCGAATCATCAGCATAACAGTGGTCAATATCAAGGGGCAATTTAAGGAAAAACAAGTTGTTTTTTTTTTGTCTTAAATATGTTATTTATGTAATCGTCATGGGTTTCCAGAGAAAGTGGGTTGGGAGTCCCACAGACCGACGAGTGAGTCATTCACAAAGAACCACACGCTGACGCATATGTTTCCAATTTGAGGAGGCACACACTAGGCTTGCCTGTCAGCTTCAATTAAGGCAACTGGCCTTACGCACAGACTCACACATCTTTCTAATGCCAGAATTAGAATAGTTTCCAAACTTTCCAACACAGAATATCTCACATTCATAGCCACTTCACACAGCGATAGTCCAGGTGTACGGAGCCGAGAAATCTAGCAGGGTTTGAACTTCCCCCTCAAGCTCACAGATCAGCAGCAAACTCCTCAGGTAGGCACAACATCCCCCTGACTTCACACAGAGAATAACCACAGCCAGCTCAAGGTCAGGAAAACACAAGATATAGTAGTAGGTGCCCCATTCTAATCAATAAGGAAGCAGCTTTACACATCTCACACTCACACTGGGCAATGAACTTAATCAGCATAAAGGATGTTCAAAGAAAGACAACAATGAGCTGCGTGTCGGCCCACATCTCCTCCTCCTCCTCCTCCTGGGACTGAAGTACTGTTCAACTCATCCTTCTTTGCTGATTTTATGATGTACAGGGCTTCACCAAGGAAAACAAAGTCACACTGCCAACACATCCCGATATCTAAATGATTTATGTGGCTTCTCACCCCGGCTCGGAGGGCCGACATCCCGAATCAGACATAAACAGGTTTCACCTTCAGACGAGGTCGGACGACGTTACAAACTTGTTCTTTTCAAAAACATCCCCACTGTAATGGCCAGGCATCGATCGAAAACATCTTCGCAAGGTAAACCGAAACATGTGACAGTTTACAAGACATACGGTATCAGAGGCCCTGAACATTCTAGTTGTTTGGTTCTTAACCTAATGGAATATAATTCTGCCTGTGTGACTTGACGTGACAACGGATCTCTTGGTCCCGATTTAAGGAGAGGTCAGATGGTTAATGCTCGAGCGTGAGCACGATGACAAATACTGACCCTCCGTATAAACATTTCATCTACCTCAAGCTGTGCAGATATGTCTAGTTCTGCTCTCTTGGACTCGGGCTCCCCCGCCAATGGGCTGCGGAGAGTCTGAAGGAAGAGCGCTGCTTTCCTCTTCCTCTCCGCCTGCAACTGTTTCTCCTTGGACTCCTTAGATGCTTGTGCCAGCTTCTCCCTGGCTGCAGCTGCTAGACGATCCTCCAGTTTCTGCTTGGCTAAAAGAAAAGGAGATGAAAGGGCGCGGCGGTTAGATTGTAATCATTGTCAATCGGTCGCTGTTGTTTTTTTTTTGTTTTTTTTTACCACAGCTTTATACAACACGGGGGCGAGTGAGGAGAAAATAATGGTGGGGGAGAGAGGTAAATGCTCTATTTTTCGCTCTACCTGGCCGAAAGAGATGGTGTTTGGAAAGCAAAGAGTAAAGGAGAGGGGCAGGATGGGGGGGTTGGAGGAGGTAGACATGAATGTCAACCAGTGGTTAAAGACAAGCAACAAGAGGAGAAGAGACGCAGATTGAAACTGAGGGAGAAACATTAGTGGCAAAAGGGCAAAATGTTAAGGACAGGCAAGGAAGAATAGACAATAACAGTCATTTCAACTCCTGCGAACGTGATGTCGGTCGTGTTTCTGAGTTAGTCAGAGCTGTAGATTAACAAGGTCCCTCTTCTCACTGACAAACCCAACTGTGTTTGTGGTGGCACATGAATCCAAGCAGGTTTGTATAGGAGAAACAATGTAGGTGGGAACATGTGCGACGAGAAGAGGAAGACATACATCTGTGTGACTGCGGGGGCGGCAACATGTTCACGGCGTTGAGAGACGAGGAACAACGAGTGAGAGAAATGGGTAGAGGACAGGTACATAAGGAGGCCACACGATGGAGAGCACCAGGATGTGTGAGACAGAAACAATAAGACGAAACTACGTGGGAGGGAGAAAATGGATAAAATGCACGTTCAAGGTTTTTTTCCCATTTCTATGCATTTCTTCGGCTCGAAGCTCCACCAGGACTTAACGACACTTAATGTCACATGATCTCTGCAGAATTCAATACACTTGACTGCTGGGTCCTGCTGAATCTTCTACCAGCCTCATGAAACATTCACTTCCTCTGGTAAATGTTTGCAGTCTAAACGATTCATGTACTTATCACTGGAAACCTCTTCTGGAACATGTGGCTGTTTTCCAGCCCATCGGCGCAGATTAGCATTCTGCTGTCTGCCACCGAGTCTCCCGCTATCTGATCAAGTTAGGCCTGCTGACCGACAGCCACTTTGCAACACAGCATAGCCAATTCAGTCAGCTATTTATTAAAGCTTCTGCAGCCTCCCTCTCTCTCCCTCCCTCTCTCTCTCTGTCCCTCCCTCTCTCTCTTGCTGGTGGTCTGACAGCTCCAAAAAAGACCATTACACTTTGAGACTGTTCCACTGAACCTTAACTGGATCTGTCAGCCCCCTTTGATGTTGAAAAGTAGCACAATTGTCTTAACTGTCTGTCTGTTCATCTTTTCAGGCCCAATTTTGCAGCTGTCAGTCTAGTTTCAGGGAGATTATCACACTTTTCCTTCGTCCCTCTACAGCTTTAAAGACGCTGATCACAGAATTTCATGAGACTGTCTTCAGGGCATTTGGCTTTAACAGCCAACAGTTTTAATCATGGCTTTCTGGCAAGCAGCTTCACGCTATTGAAACATAATGCAGCATGGTAAATAATTATATAAAATACATAGGCGGAAAATATGAGGAGGACCTGACTGGAGTTGGCCCCATGATGAAATAATTCTACATAATATCCATAATATATTCATTGAAAGCCACAAAAATAAAGTGCTTTCAAGTTTTGAAGGATTTGGGCATTCACCTGAATTCACGTGGGTTTTTTCTTTATTGTAAAATAACGATTTTATGAATGAATGTTGCTTCCGCAGAGAGTCAAACAATAGATAAACACACATTTCACCCTCAATCTGATAACCAACTCTAGTGGTAATTCCACTGCATAAACACATAAGTTAAAACAGAGAGCAGGAGGATACCAAGTTGTGTTTATAGTTCTAAGTTTCTCAGTGAACACTGACATTAAATAAAGATAGAGCCAACTCCACAGCACGGCTGTTGTCAGGATTTACTATGATGATGTTGCGACCATATAAGGACTTGTCAGCAGGAAATGTGCTTAATGTTTTAAGACAAAAACAGTGCTTTGGGAAGTAGCTGGCATTGTGTACTTGTAAGCAAATGTTAAGTCAAATAGAACTGTTTATTATTGTGTTTATCCCAGTGAATTGTAGTCGTATTACTTCCTAACTAGGGTTAGGACAGAGTGGAACATATTGCAGGAATAAGAACTACTTCTATAGAAATATTTGCGTTGATTGCCCAACCCGACCATCCAACCACCCGCCCAGAACTGCCCTTGGAAAAATATTGAAAACTCAGTGCTGTTAATGCGTAATGTCTGAACACAGTTTCAATCACTGTCACATGAAGGAATCACTTTCAAATCCGCAGTGTAAAAATAACTGCTGGTTGCTGTGTATTTGCATAAATCTGCCACTGTTATTGTTGTTAAAGTGATATTATCTTGCTGACAGCGGTTATGTTGTGTACATTATACCAAGCTTTGCAATGGTTCAAACGCGAGTAACATTTGACTACTTTAAGTTGCATGTGGTATTACTTGTACTTTGTATCAAGCATCTCGGTTGATGTACTGTTCAGCATAAGATACAGATTTCTGGAATTATTTGACAGAACGAAACCATCTAATAAAGCCAATAAGAGATCCGACTAAAGAAAGCAAAGCACATGCACATCGCAAGGCTGTGTCTCGCAATATCGCTCTTGGATTAAGACTGAAGTATTTCAGCTTTCATGGAGGGTACCGGGAGAGGCAGCATCTGCTGGAGTAATCATTGAGTCATTAGCGCTGATGAATAACCCTCTCAAACCCACACAGACATGTGATGGTCCTTATGGGAGATGACTGAGAAATCTTGCACCTTTGATATAGAAAGCCTGCGTGCTGATAAACAATTCAGGTCAAATGGCTTATTGAAAATCATAATTGCAAAGGCATCTGCTGGTTGGCAATTTTTGTATGACGGATGCAAAAAAAGAAGTCTGTTTGGAATATCATTAAATATTTCAGCTGCTTTGTGATCATTCAAAGCGGCGTGCAGTGGAGGGGGTGAAGCTGTTTTTGAGGCGCAGAGGCAGCAATTGCAGATTTTGTCGGGTGTAAAATTTTAACAGGATGCAGTGAATCAACTCCAGATACAATAGATACCAGCTTCTGTAGAAGAAACGGTCATGTGAATAGCATATGCATGCATATATGACAACATCCCTGCATAACTAATTGCCTTTTCTCTTCTGCATTAATTTAGTTTGGAAGAAGTGTGTAAAAAAAAAAGAGATAAAAAAGAAAGAGAACATCTCATTTGTCTTTTGGGAAATATCTGACTGTTGTTTTCTGTCTGCTCTGCCTCTCTCTTACTGGAGGGTACATCCTGTTGAGAGGATTTATAATTCAGACTCACTGAACCTATTTATCTCCTCTGCTCTTAAGTTACCTCCAGAATACAAGTGGTTCGAACAGAGATGTTCTGTAAGCACTTATGTTTGGACCACTGGGACACACATTTAAAAAAAATATCAGCCACATGAAAACATAAAATAATAATCAGGTGCAGTTTGGACAGAAGGACTGATGCTCTGTTGTAGCCCCAGCAGGGTTCATAATATCTACGCACCCTTTTCCTGCCTTACTGCCGGCTACCAACAGTGGAAAAGTGCAATCTCAATCAAAGTACAACAGTGTAAATTGGCTCAACGAACCAAATAAGATTTACGTTGCAATAAATATGTACAATATTCTTCTTTTACCTTGTTTCGCCTCCAGCTCCTCCAGACTGAGGGCCGGCCTCTTCTCCTCTGGTGCGTGGACTGCAGGAGGCTCCTTCTCAACCATTGCAGCACCATCGATTACAGCTTCCAGCCCATCACCTTCCAGCAGCTTCAAGCAAACAGACGTGGTCATTTATCATCAATCTGTACAAAAACAAGCTATACCAAGGTGCTAATGTGTTCTTTTCAGGGATCCTGTTTCTATCCAGGCCAAAGGAACCCTTGATAACTGTGCACTTTGTAGAAGAAGCTGACAAACCTTGTCCTCGTCCGAGTCGTCGTCCAACCGGACTCTGTTCTTCTCCAGTGGCAGCAGGTCGTTTTCCTTCGCTTTGATGGCAAAACAGATCGGGGCAAAAGAGGCTGCAACAGCACAGAGAGATCAACAAACATTAAGAAGAGAAACAGAGCCAGTTCAACTCGACTACGATGCTGTCGCTGTGTTGATGCATGATGATGGTTTGCAGTAATGCTTGCTGATGGATTCTAAACATTTCAAATGTACGTTCTCTTCTTTCACAGGGTTGTTTACTGAATGAGACATCGATGGCACAGCCCTGTATTGTACCTCTATAAATAGGCAGTTTTTTTTCTTCCCCCAGAAATGCTTTGCGCTGTTCTGGAGGTAATTGGCTGAAATAATATTCAATAGGGGGTATATATTGAAAAAAGTTTGGGAACCACTGCTACAAAGCAATGTTGTGTCCCACTGCTTTCCATTTTACAATCAAATGTGCGGTAGCAGAGATGGAAGGGTACACAGTGTGCCTCATTTCCTGAAGAAATAACCATAATATAGACCTTGATCCTCATTGTGGAAGGCATGCAGTTTCCTGGTGCACCACTGTGACTAGTTATTAGTTTTCTCTGGCCTGTTCCGCGACCTGTCGCCCGCCGAAAGTTTGTGTGAATACGGGCCTTAATTTGCATACTTGTGCAGGTTTCTGGGTGTCACTGGAGTTGTGGTAAGCAGACTCTTTCATCTCTGCATAGACGTTTTCAGCCCGTCTCCAACCGAATTTGCGTGTGTAAATACCAACAGAATCAGCTGTGCATTCACATAAGACACATGCAGCTGTAGTGAATATGTGAGTGTACACCCACATAAACATCACACAAAGGCTCTGAATCTACTGGAGGGATGAACTAAAGAAGAGGAAGTGAGAGTAGCAATATGTTCACCGTGTATGTTTTCTAACGTGGGAGACGTACCTTTAGCCAACTTGGAATCCTTGACCGACTCGTCCGATTCAAGTTTACCATCTTCTTCATTCCACATCTGGATAAGAGAAGGAAAGATATACATCACAAACAGGAAGCAAATCGGAATCCATTGCCCAACTAAGTACCAACACAACTTGTGTTTATTTGGTGTTGGAAAAGTTAGTTAAAGTCTAAAATATGTCTATTAAAATCATAACCAGATTCAGTAGAGTGTTTGTATCAAGGATGCAGCGGTGGCGTTCGCAGACGTCAGTGTGGATGTTTGTCTGTTTGTATGTGTGCCTACAACATACACACATTCAAAAATAGTACTGCAAGTCCTGAGAAGTCCTTCTTATCGAGCAGGTAGGGAGCTGCACAACTTTAACTTTTCATAAAAAGGATCTTTGTCACGTAAGAGATGGTTTTATTAAAGTTTTTTTTCATAAATTTGTAGGATTATAGGTCGTTCAAATAAAGCCTTGCAAAGGGGAAGAAAAATATTAAAATAGTGAAGTACTTCAGTATTGCACCGAACTGTCTTAGCCGTGAATGTCTCAGTTGTAAGGTGTAAATACTTTTCCACTGCATGATAAAGCAGCTCTGTTAGATGTCGGGTGTCAGCGTCACTGCTTTACGATTGTTTCCATCGACACTTTGAATAATACAACCGATGATCTGAGAATAACAAAGACCTACAGAGCTACAGTGACTGCTGCCGTCGGGGAAGCACGAACCGGGGCGCAGAAACTGAGTACTTCAAACTCCTATAGTGGAGCAGAGAGGGTCAGGGGACCATTAACTCAAGCAGAAGTCTCTTCAGAGGTCAGTCAATGTTGATGAAAAGTAGGAACCGTTTTCTTGGTCCGGCAAGGTCATGAATGAATAACAGACATTGTTCCTGGTGGGGTGTGTAACTCCTACACGCCTGACTGCACACACACAAACACACACAGTAGAAATGATCCCTGAAACCACCAAATCAACTTAAGGAAAGAGAGTTTGCAATGTTCCTTTACTTCTCTATATTAATGTTGAATTAGCAGCTTGGTTATTTGTTCTCTGAGCTGTCCACACTGCGACAGGATCTGGCTGACTGGAGATTGTGATGAATATTGTCTGTTCCTCGATGTGTCAACTATCTTTAATTTGAAATTTAATTAAAAAGTTTTTAAACATCTCTTGTGAAAATCGGTTAAAACCTATAATGAAGAGTCTTGGACAAACAGTAACAGACAGTCACAACACTAGTACAGCTCTAGTTCACTGATCACAAGCACAATACATCTTATTTGTTACTTATCTGCCAATATATACATCCTTAAATAGGTTAATTGGCTCTTGAAATATTCTATGGAATGTCTTTTACTCCATCATCTAAGTTACCGTAGTTACTGGATGTCTACAGGGTACCGTCGTCACACCACCCTCCTATGCGCTTCACACACTAGTGCGTCACCCGTCTCTCGGGTCCCTCAACCTTACCCCGTACGACTCTGTCACAGGTACATTTTACCATTTCTGAAGAGCGTTTCAAAGGCAACTTCCTACTATACAGTTGTTATTCAGCAAAACACTTTGCCGAGGGCCCCAGACAATCTCAAAAAAACTCAAAGCTCGGGGAAGAAACACTCAGTCTAAATGCGCCGTTGAAAGAAGACAGTTGAAATATGCAGTCATTTGATCAGGCACGCCACGACACGACACAGCTCTGGAGTCTGGATAAGAGTTGTTGTAACGCTCCAGCACAGGATAGTTCTGAAAGTTTGACTGGGAACATGCACCAGCAGTTCACAGCAGGGCTGCAAAATCCGCGCTGGTTTCTGATTATGAGCTTTACCAATCATAGCCAGACGTCAGATTCCAAAGGGTTTAAAATAACTGACTTCAGTGTAACTCTAGACGTTGGGTTCTTTCACACAGCCGGGTTTGTCCCCTTGCAAAGGTCATCAGGTCGTCTCAGGACGCCACAGTATATAGTATGAGCGTGTGTGTATGCGTCTATCAAAGGCGTGTTGAGCTTGCCGCTGTGTTCTTTTCCATGAAACTCACAACCATCAATCAAACGTCAGCAGAATTTAACAAACCCACGCTATAATCAATAGAACATCCCCACCGTTACCGGTGCAAAGACCTTCCATTCAAATCATATTATAGGGATATCTCGCAGCCACATGTAACACAGTCTACTTTGCTAAATTAACTTAATCAGGTGGAGCCTTGCAGCGCTCCACATCCAGCACAGTGTCCACATTCAGCTGTCACGGCGAGTGAATGTATCCGCCCATCTCTCGTCTCAGAAGTTAATTAAAGTTTTAATTGGCCGAAGCACAACCCTTTGAGGCTTTGGCTCACATCTTAGTCACAGACATGCCGTCAAACTTATATGGGAGCTGCCGTGTGCTTACAAAATAATTGGTGTAGTCTGTATAGATTCTTAACATGACGAGGTGTTCCCAGAAGTAGGGCAGGATCTCAGATTTCTATTAGAAGTCGGAGCAGATTTACAGCAACGTTCGAATTATCAGAGGTATGTGATTGAAATTTAAAACAGACAAAGCAAACAAACTTGAATAAGACTTGGCTTCCTTAATGAGAAGAGCTTATTAGGTATTGCAACACGTTATTAATACTGAAAACAACAGCAGCCCGACACCCTGCTCATTCTGACTGCCACCGATTTACATTCCTTTTACATAAACTACGAAAGTGTAAATAATAGCACAGGCTGAGAGCAACGATATCTACATCCCATTACCCACGACACATATCACAAACACAAGGAAGGCTTCTAGTTAGGGAAGCAGAGCAGCTGCTTGGTGGAGCAGCCTGAGCTGTGTCATAATGGGCCACACTCCTCTGCACTCTGACAAGCTTATGAATCTGATTCCACAAAGACAAATTGCTCCCGACGAAACTTTTTTCACTCACTTTATTCTTTCGCACTTTGTCATACGAACCTTGAATATATGTATGCATACATGTTTGTAGTATATACAGTAGGAATCTGAGGCTGCCTAATGATCTGCAAGGGGGAGATGTTCTTGGTAAGGCGAAGAGACAAACAGCAGGGATGGCTGGACAGGTAATCTGCCTCTGAGGGATAGAACGAGGAGAGGTGTCGAAAGTCAAGTCAAACTGGGGCTTCAATGTCTCTATGACTGACGGGGGACAGCCAGTATTTATTCCATTACGATCTGCATTACCCACGAATATATAAACCAACGACCGACTCATTTGCACATTCTGAAAAATGACCAGGGACGGGATCGGTTTCGAGCTCCAAGAAAATGACTTGCATTTTGCAGCGGTGTCTGGGAAGTCACCTTGGCAGGGAACCATGTGCCGACTTGATATCATAATTGCTTTCATATTTTCAATATGTACAATTTAATCACCAGCACAGAGGACATTTATGAGTTGCATCTGTAGTCCTTCAGACCCTCATCAGGCCACAATTGAGATTCATTTAGGAAAATAATGAATCGTACGTTACAGCAACATATTGCTGCCAACATGGAGAATAAACATTTGCTCCGTCGTCGTCAAGCTTTTCTTAACGAGATTGTTTTTCCATTCAGATAAAATATTGAAGATCGTTAAGATTTTATTTGCGACGTTGCGACGTTGTTACCAGGCATGACGCTGTCATTGTTTTCACCTTGCGAGTCTGCAAATGTGTGTGTGTGTGTGTGTCGTCGTGGCAAAATGTGGTCTTGAAGAAACCTACTGTGGCACTAACTACTATGGAAGGTATTTATACCTCTGTCTGAGTGACGTCACCTGACATGATCGGATCACGTCCAGCTGAGACCAAAGACAGGTGTCAAGTTGGTACAGATTATTATAAGACTAGAAGAAATAGATTACATGTGCCCACCTGAGCTAGAAATAACGAATTACTGGCTTCTTAAATTAGGGTGGAGTGTCATTTATCGATCCTTAATACTGCTTATCCAGATCAAAGGCAGTTTACAGGTGTAACAGGTCACACAGTGACACAGACACAGAATCCTACTAAAATTAACTACAGACAGTTTTAGCATTGAAGACTGTCGTGAATATGTTTATATGTTATCTATAAACATCTTAAAGCTCATCTGTCCAGCCAGTGCAGGGCTGGGTCTTGAATGCATTGGATACGCTGACCACATACTGGACTAAAGAGGTCAGGTTTTCACTGTGTGCAACGAGGGATCCTGGGATTCCAACGGTGATGAGAGATGGGACGCTGAACTGAAGGTGCATTCAAGCGCAGAATTGTAAATGTCAAGCAATGTGGGTTTGTGGACTGTCAGGATGTGTGCAGGAGGGTACGGCTGGTCTTGCCGGGTAATACGTGGTCCTCTAGCAAACAATTCGCATGGAGTACTGAGTGTTAGGCAGGTTGTTGAAATGTATCTAATCCGACAAGAAGCTCACTTATAATTACACCCAGGGGAAATATCACGGTATTCTGTGCTGATCTAAAGGCTGCGTTAGAGAGGATCTACGTCAATACATCCTTACGGAATCCCTGCTGGTACATGTGCAGACTACTGTGTCAATACAGCAGCTATCGGATTTATTTGTTTCTTTATACACAAATTAATATCATGGATAAGAAACAATATTTTCATTTGATTTTGAAGATCTCTTCGGGCTTGAATATTAAACGCTTCGAGTTGTGTGATGTTGAATCCCCGGCTGGTCGTTACAGCACTCAGGATCGGATTTCTGAATGATGTAACTACTGTGAAAGTGAACGTGGTCACAGGCTTGATGAATATCACCTAATTCATACATCAACCATCACATCACACACACACACACACACACTCGCCTGAAAATCCAATCATCCTATGAGATCACGTATGTAAGGCGAGCTGGAGCATGACCAGTGTCTCAGCTGCTGTAAGTTAGGGCTGCTCTATTTCAATTGTAATTGGGCCGAATTCGAAGAACCAGTGGGTGAAACGGGCTGGACGTTTTCAGCAGCCGAATAAATGCCTAATAAATGTATTGTAATTTTAAACATTTATTATCGTTAATTATTTTCAATGAAACACTTTTGGTCACGTACTGGCGCAGGCTCATTAAAGCGCATGAAGGGTATCGATGATGTCATCGCACAGAACCACAGAACGTGACCAGTAACACATTAGTTCTCTCCTCCGTCTACCACACACATACAGAAAACTGTTCTGTTCACATTTGAAATAAAATGATGTCTCTCTCTCTCTCTCTGGCTACTTCCATAAACTGGATGTGCAGTTCAATTACGGAGGTTTTCTACGGGCACTCTTGGCCGCGCCGAGTCAAACCGAGCCGCGCCAAATTGCATTTCTATTAGCAGTTTAAGCGTGCAGGGCCGCATCAAGCTGCGCCCGAGATGGACCTTCAGTTGAGTGCGGCTGTAGAGCTCCGGCCCGCCTCCAATAGGGCCGCGGTGACACCTCGCTACCGCAGCCAACCCTAACGACCTCTCATCTTCCCCCCGCAAACAAGAGAGTGTGGAGGGAGTCAACTCCCATCTGTGAGGAGTCCAGAGACATTTTCAAAAGTTGTTTAAGCTTTCAGTACTTTCACAGCTTCTAACTGAATCTCTGTGGTTTGAAGTCCATTTGTCTGCTTTATCTCACCGTTTCACGCTCACTTCAGCCGCAGTCAAGTCAAGTTAACTTTAGAAAACCCAACATTTTGTATCTGGCTGCTTCAGAATTGAAGTGTCAAAATAACTTCATCAGTGTAAAGACACACCCACAAGAGGGTCGCTCTGCAGCCTATGGAAGTGGGCTACTTTAATGTTGTATAACAGAGTATGTGTGTAAGGCTTGTCCTCTCTCTGGCACCGACGAGGGACACACACACTCCTGCTTGTTGTATTTACAACAACTGTACATCTCATTGTGGGAAAGCTCTTTGGCAGAACTGGTAAAAGGATGCCTGATTGCACAGACCTTTCTTCTCTGAAAATACACTTAAACTAATCATACTGTAATGGATACTGAAGTATCCATTACACCAGCATTAATCAATAGATAGACGGCACAGCAACCCGTTTCTCCAAAGCGTATAACGGGACAATGTGGAGTTCTAACAGGATCAACTTTGTTGAACTCAAATAAACTACAACTTTTAAGTGTACCATTAAGGACAGACATGTAGAGTGGTTAAGAAAGCTGGAAAATGACTTTCTATCAGATTAATAAACACAATAAACATTCACATATGAAGTAGAAGTCGACCGATATATCTGTTATCAGCGTTCTGGTATCGGCCTTTAACAGTCCATCGATCGACCTCATAATAAAGCTCATAATACCTCTGACAGGACCTTTCCTTCTTTCTGCATGAAGTAATTCTTCTTATACTCGTAATAGATGTTGTGCTGATGCCAAGACTGCAGAAAATCAAACCTAGAGTGGACAAAGGGAAGAGCACACGCTGTATGAGATGAGAGCCGAGTTACTCATAAAAGATGAGACACAGGAGGATGAAACCTGAGCTGATTGTCAGCACACCTACCGTGGATCGTTCTTGGCACGGACACTGGCTTCAAACTTTAAACCGTTCCTCACGACGTACTCAGCCAACTTGTCAATGACCGGTTGGATGTCGGGTGGTGGCGGGATGATGGCTGTGGATGCTGGCGCCGAGCTTTGAGATTCAGCTTTCGAATTGCTTTCGGGAGAATTGAAAGATTAAAACAATCACCTGCACTGCCAGACCAACACACACACACACACACCACCAATACAGATGTTGAAATAAGTAAAACTACAAATACAGAATCAGTATATGTGCCTGATCAAGGTTCTTGGATTCAATTAATCACAGGTTCATGCTTCTTATATAACAAAAGCAGAGACAATTTGATATTCCACTGACACCATTATGATGGCATCTGTATGACGCAGGATGTTCTCTACTGCATACCTCGTTTCTGATATGGTGACAGCAGCAGTGGAGCTGGAGACTTGCAGAGGCGCTGTAGCTGTTGGTGCCACGGCGAGGGCTTCAGCAGGGGCGGGTGTGGTGGTGGTGGTAGGATCAGGCAAAGCTCCAGAAGAAGTGGAGGGAGTCATAAGAGCTGAGGGTACGTTGTTGTAGTAGGCGCTGGCATCTATTCCTGGGGGAGGTGGTGCTAGGCAGAACGTTCCGTCAGGAAGCATGTAATAACCGTAGTACATCGCTGCTGCAATTAATGAAAACAGACGACATGAAATAATAACATGAGAGAGCTCCCATTAACGCTTCCAACTGTTCCTGGTGTAGGACAATAGGTTACTTCATGTGGTCTGTGTGGATGAACACACAGCTGTGTGTCCATGGATGAATGGATAGACAGCTGTCCTTTTAAATGTGGACACAAACTGCACAATGAAAGTCACTTTAACCGACGTGCAGTTAATACACCACGATCATATTGACTTCACTAGTGCGAACAACAGTTGTGAGGTTGTTGTGAATTTGTGATGACAAAAATACATTTGAACAAAATGACTTCGGCCTTGTCATTACAATCTCTCTATTTCAACTTTTGGGGGAGATTTACAGGTCATGGAAAAGTCTTCCGCCACGGGAAATGGAAACTGTCAAGTCAGGCATGATAAGTGAGCGTAAAAATAACACATTACAAATGCCACATTTGTGCTCAGTCACTGTGTTCGTATTAGATTGTCAAGGCAGGGAAATGGAGAAGCTGGACAAAGATGTAGCTCTGTACCAGGCTTTGATCCGGCTCTGTGTGTCCTAGTTGTTTCCTGTACTTTGCTGTCCTGTCCGATATCATTCTATGTTTTTGTGATGTCATAATACATCAGTTACTGTCGTTAATTTAATCAGCAGAGGGAAGGCACTATAAATCATTATGTCACCTACTGTATGTATAGACAATTACATCTTCCTTTCATAACAAAGACCCCCCTATTGCAGGGAGGGGGAGGAGGGGGTGATACGGGACAGGGGCGGAGTAGAACAGTCAGGGTCACGAACATCGCCGCCTAGCTGGTTAAGTTTAACGGCAAATCCAATTTCCTCTAATCATGAAAGTGGAAAACCTAAGAACAAGCTCTTATTTAAGGAATTCGTTTTTAGTTCTAGCTGAGTGTCAGCAGGTAGCCAAAGGTCTGATGAATAAATGTCCGATGGATAGATGGTCCATCAACAGCCTTATCTTACGTTTAGCCTAACTAGCGATTTCTTGAAGCTGCTTGTATTGTTTTGCTGCTCAGCAGACTTTTGACTATCAGTGTCAGAACGAATGATTACACAAGAAGAACAAAGGAAGGTAGTAATCCCAGTGTATGAGAGATAATCTAATCCTTGAATTAACATAGCGAGCTGCAGAGCAAAAACGCAAGATTTTGTTGTTGGACTCCGCCAACGTTAGAAACACAGATGGACAAATTACCAGTCCCTCTATTGAGCAGCAATGCACATCAAAGTCCTCCACAACCACTTTACCAGCAACAGCTCGACTACTGAAGCAAAGATCAGGCCAAAGGAGACACTTGCCTTCAGTTTCAGTGAGGAATAAATGGCAGTAATGGAAAAGTTAACAGTGATGGTTCAGCCGAGCCAATAGGCAACAGGATGGACAGCTTCATTGAGAGAGTCGACATGTATGAATTGGAGCGGAGGTGACTGTGACTCATCATTAATCATTAGTCGTGTATGTCCTTCAATATATTACAAACACAAGACAGGCATTATTTAGAAAATTAATGGAGGTGCTATTGTTTTGCTTTAATCATTCATTTCATTAATCAAAATGTAATTTTTATTTAATCTAAATGTCCTTGGCGGCTATTTCATCAAGATGTTATCGTATGCTGGTTTGGGAATTGTAGAGGCAGAACAGTAGCCTCCGCGCTATCAATCATGTTCAGGTGACTTTCGAAAGTAGGTCATAATAATGATTTTGATCAGACACGTATAAAGGCGGAAAATAGCTGTGGAGTTATGAGAAAAAGACTATCAGAGGGGAAGAGGAAGAGGAAGAGCGTGACCGAATGTGCTGAGCATCAAAAAGATGATGTGGAATTCATGAATATTTGATGACGTTTCTTTGATTTACTTTTATCGGAGTTTTAGCGATGGTATCAACAACACATTAAAGTGACTTCTGCGTACATTACGACGGATGTATTGACTTGGCTGATTTGCATTTCAGATTGAAACAGCTTAATCATACTTGTAAGCAGTTATTGTTAATTGGCCAGGGATGTGTTTTTCTTTGCTTTTTACCGTGTGATTACACGGGGTCAGGTTTCCGAGCAGGTCTTAAAAAGCTGGGAGTTTATGTCCATTAATTGAAATGATTTACATATACAAAACCTAAAGTAGATCTGAACTGTCACAGTCATTTAAAGTTTCAGAAGCTACATGCAACACTCAAGTTTAGTGTTTTGTGTGTGTAGATTGGACAACTTTATCACAGATGCTTTATGTGTTTCTGAGGGAATCTAATTAAAGTTTATGCACGTGGAGCTACAGGGTACTGTAGGTCGTAAAGTCTGCCCAGAATCAGTGACACATGATGGTCAGCATTAAGTAGCAGGGAGCCAGAGTGACATAAATAGTTTTACTGCAGGGCGGCGATATGACGGAGAGGAGAGACAAGATGGAACAAAACAAATCTGACTAGACCCAACATGTGATGAATACTATAAGAGTCCATGTAAATTGAAGATATTTATGATACTGACGATCAGCAGTGTACTGCGCCGGTGCGCTGGGAACAACTGGGTCTGACGATTCCTCCGGTTTCGGTGCGATTGCGGTCGTTCCATTTCTTTCCAGTCTGGCTTTTCGTACAAGCTCTGCCAGAGGACTGTCCGGGTCCATCACTTGTAGTGGCTGCAGAAGAAAGAGGGCCAGTTAGTTATATTAGGCCATGTTAATTTTCATTCATCTAAACAGTCAAGGTCCTCTGAGGTCAGACACCTTGAAATCAGCATTGGAGCAAGATTCCTCAGTGCTAAAGAAGAACTCACCAGAACTTAAGATTTAAGACTTAAAAAGGACCAAATATGAGTTCTTAGAGGGAAATTAGTAAACTGATTCAAAACGGAAATCACTCTTAACGGGAGGCAACTGGTAGACAGTTTACTCCTAAAATGGGCTCATTATGTGTCTTTCTTGTTTCTCTGTCAAAGACTAATGGCTGTCCTGTCACGGCACATTAGACACTAACAAAAACTGTAATAGCATGGAGACGGGCAACAGTGTAGTTATTCAGGAATGCAGTAACAGAATCAAGACGGAGAGCAGCACGAAACAGGAATAGACAGTAATAACAGCATTTAAACAGTCAGCGAGGATCGTAGCAGGACGACGAGAACGTCTCCAGTTTTTGACCACTTAATTGATTTTAAGAAATGAGGATGGGGCAATGAACGAGCTACGATCTTACTCCTCTCAACAACTTTCAGGGCAGGCTTTGGAGGGGCGACTCGGTGGTACAGCTGCACCGGGCAGAACATAATAATTGAGAGGATGTTATAAACAGGAGGAGGAGATTATTTTTTGGCCCAGTTCCTAATCGGAGTCCTTTAATATTGAGTAACTGCCAATGCAAATCAGATTCAACTACTCATGTTTACTTAGATGTTGATTATGTTTGAATTAGTCACATTAACATAACAGCTATTGTCTATTGAACCTATCTCCTTTTTAAAAGGTTCAATCCAAATACTGGAGGTCCCGGTTTCAAAACATACATTTTTATAAGATTGAATTACTGACAGAGCGGAGGCTCCTCACACCGCTACGCAGAGCACTAACAACATCAGGCAAGTTCAGTCCTGGCTTGTCATCAGATACTCATGGAACGTATACTAATTGGTGACAGCTGATACAACTTGCTGCCAGCAACATTTGTCATTTTAACCGGCGTGAGCAACAGTCAGTGCCAGCTGAGAAACTGAATGCTTCCTTCAGTGCTCGTTTCAAATGCTAATCAGCATCAGCTCCCAGGGTCTGAAACCAGAGTTCCTCGCTGGTTCGGCCACATCATTCCTCACACACGCTAATTTTTACCTACACATTCAGCGGAATGCTGAAGGGCTTTGGTAAAGGAGAGCAGGCCTACACAAGTAGCAGGCTGAGACAGAAGAAACTAAATAAAGCTCAGTAATTAAAGGATTTTGATCTGTTTTATTATAACCGACTGAGACATATCATATCGTCAATGATATATATTGTTACAAATCCTCCTCATGATAAGAGCTTAAAAGGACAGAGAATGTAAGAAAGTTACTGTGATATAGTTTTAAATCAGTTGACAGCAGAGACAGCTTACACAAGCTGCCCACGTGACATAGCAACTATCAAACCGATAAAACTGAGCTCAACTTCCTACGTTACCTTTATCAGCTCCTCCAGGCGAGAGCTCTTTTTCGGGGCGAACAGACTGGGATGGAGGTAACTGCCATCTCCATCCTCATCTGAATCATCAGAGTTGGATTCTACAACGAGAAAGACACAGAAAAGAGAACGTTTTTAACACGTGTCAGAGGAAATGTTTAACATCGTAATTAAAGAAGAATGTTTTGGGGCGGTCGTTACAAAAAACAGAAGCAGATTAGAAGACAAGAAGGCTACAATAAATATATCAAACAAGAGGGAATTAGAAAGAAAGGCCTGTCTCTCTGACAAGCCTGCCTCTGGTACCCTACATAAAGGACACGACCACTACTTGAGGAAATACAAATGTATTTATAACAGAATATGACTCTTCATAACTCCACACACTGACAGGCTGCATTCCGTAACTCACCTTGCGTCTGCTCTTGCTTGCCGGCTGTGACAAGGTTGTACCGACCTTCCTTCATGGCTCGCAGGACGTGTTTGTAGTACGGGTTCAGGTAATGGTCAAAACGGAGGAAGTCAAACTGGGAGTTACCGGACTGCTTGGCTTTCAGCACGATCTCAAACTGAGCCCCCTGCTGACACACGAAGCTCGCCGTCCGTTCGATGATGTTGTGGGTCTTGATTGTGGCCGGCTACAAGAAAAGTAGAAAAATTAACAGTTATTATTTAGAACATTGTTTCAATTGAAGAGATCCAATTTCAACTGACTGATTCCACGGTTACTTTCTGAAAACAGATGATTGCAAGTAGGAAGTGTCTGTTGTAGAATATACTGATGACAACCAATATCATTTCTGCTTGAGCAAAAATGTGAGGCTGATATCAGGTCTATATAGTTAGATAGGTATGTTTACTTTAACCACTAATTAGAGCCTTCGCTGGGTCCGGTTATGTCTGCATACACGTATCTCCCTCCAGCAGATGAAAATGATGGATAAGTCCTGGAAGGGTATTTGGAGGAAGTCTGAAAGTAACTAGCGATCGTCCATCCAATAAGAGACAACATAGACGAGGACACATGTTGTTTCTCTCTCATCATCTGTGCTCACATACATACTGGATGTAAATCCAGGAGAATTCCAAGTGAAAATGTTCTCAATGACATTTTGTAGTGGGACAAGTATCAATGCTCCCTGGGCTCGGCTGAGAATATAAGAGCCGTGTGTCAAGTGTTTCTTCTGGTAAAATGTCCTCATGGTGGCCTGCCATGAAAAATTAATCCGGCCGATCAATCATCTAATCCCACAACTTGGTGACTCACTCAGGATTCCTGACTTCCACCCCCCCCTGCACGCATTACATAATCCAGTTGGCACACGTAGGTCATTTAGCAGCCAATCTCATAAAGCTCTAATCAAATGAGCTAACTCAGGTATTTTCTGAGGAGAAGGAAAACAGACGAGGTAGGTAAACAGATCGGGCATTTAGTTAGGTAGGGGGCGAGCAAGCATGACCTCGCTCTCCTAAATCCAAGACGGCTTAGCTCGGCTCTTTTACCGGCTCTCTTCCCCTGCAGTAACTACTATACACCAACCCAAGCTCATCTGTACACGTTATGGCTGACTATATTAATGTAACCACCGCTAAAGGAATACACTTTTCTCTGGCTGCAGCAACGAGGTACTTCTCACATACTACCCACAACAAACCCCCTAAATTAGACCGAGTCATATACAGTTGTACAATCAGTGCCAAAGTATTTGCAATTCCGGGCCTGCTCGTCTGAGAAGTTGCTCAATGACCATATCCTTTACATTGACATACTATCCCCCGAGCTGCAGGTTGTGAGCGCCGTCTCGGAGATTGTCAATATCAGCCACATTCTAAACAGTGCGCACGTATTCGTAAAGCGAGAGTAAAGATTTAGACATGGCTTCTCTTTCAGCTGATAGATACATCAGAACATGTATATGAGGAACGAGGGCCGGTCTGTATTGTATTGATTCATCCTCCTGTTTATATTTCTGGCAGCCGAGGAACAAGGGCAGAAATGATTATGTTGATAATCAATTATTCTTTGTGATGGTTTATCGAGTAAAGAGAAACAACTCTAAAGTATTCTCTGTGCTCCATTTACGTTGTTCTAAAAATCTAAATGGGGGGTTTTTGGCCGCTGAACTTGCTGCACATAATATTAAGATGCAAAGCACAGTTTCAGGATAATTCTATAGCAAGGACACAATCCATTTTGTCTCCCAAGCACTTTCATGCAAAGCAGCCTTATGCTCATTGTGATGACATTAATTCTCGTAACACACATGGAGTGGAAGTCAGCGGTACAAGAAATGGTACATTATTAATTCATTATTGTTCCCCGTGTGTGCTTTCAATGATTAATCATTGTCATTACCCAGAGACTACAGAGAAGTGCAGAAACCTCCAGCCGAAGCCACATCTCAGCCAGATGAGTGTCATAATAAATACTATCTCTCTCTCAGGACATCGGACAAAGAGACGCCGGTGTCACAGACTGCCGGACCGTGATCGTTGTCTAACCTGTCAAGGACTTTGTGACATACAAGAACCCCTGACAGTCTACGCCATTAGGGAAATAAAGGAAGTGTTGAATACGTATATACGAGTGCATATCATATATATCGGTAAAACATCCTCCCACATTTATACAGTATAAGACCCACAACAACACACAAGTACGACACAGTACACAACATACAGTACATGTTAATATTGTACACACTGCCCTTCATGGATATTTATAATTAGATTATTGTTTTATCTATTTTGATATATCAGGTGTCTGCTCATGCCACCTGATATGCTCTGGTACAGTTATCGAATGAAGAGGACACAATGCCATGTGAATAATCTCACAACATTAACATGGTGAAAACACCAAAACTGTATTCACATGTTGAAAAAGAGGAATATTCCAAAACCCAGAGAGTGAAGACTGATATCATATAATGCAGCCACTTGTGCTGTATGAATACACAAGAGTGTTTTGGCTATTTTATGTCCAGAAAGAAAAATACTGCATGGCACCATTACAGTTTATCTTTCTTCTCATGCATATGGAAGCCCTGCTACCATTTCCAAGTCCACATCTTTGTTCATGACCAAGACAAATATATATATATATCAAAATATGAAAGGTTCCACTAAAGGTATTATGAGTGTGGGTATGAACAGCAGTAAATTGACGGGATAACACTCACCAGTTCCACATCAGGGGGAATAGCCAACCCTTGGGGAGCAACGAACGGTTCCTCATTCTCCTCAGGCTCGGCATCTTCTATGCAGGTGAGAAGGTGTTTGGACACAAAGTACAAGATCAATTCTAAGTGTTCATTAAGGACTATTTAGGCAATAGCAAATATTAGGGAGATTAGTACCTGTCAGCTAATCACACTCTCTTTGAGATTAAAGAAGTACCTGATGGTGGGGGAGGTTCTTCCACTTTTATATTAATTGGTATTTGTGATGATATGAAAACAATCATAGACCTAAAACTGTAGCAGGGCAGTTTAATAAGGTGAAGCCCGTCGTGTCATTTGACCCTTATTGACATATTCTCCAAAGACAAACTCTACTGGTCTACTGGCATCTGGAATGCTAGCAGGTGTATTTATATCCTGGACTGGCTGTAATTTCTCCCCAGAGAGGCATCGACACTGCTCACTTTTAAGCCACTGGCTGGCAGAGTGCTTCCAGCAATCTCCACATCAAATATCTAAAGTTGGTGTGTGTGTGTGTGTGTGTGTGTGTGTGTGTGTGTGTGTGTGTAGTTGGATCTGGACTGATGACAACTATGTGGATGCTGGTGTTCACAGGGGATTGGCAGTCTAAATGTCAAACCTCTTTCCACTCATCCTTAAATACCTTTAATCTACAAGAGTCGGGCCTGAAATAGAGAATAATGATATTATCAACTACGCAGTATAATACTCCCTGCTATTTGAATTGTGTATGTTTGAAACCGGAGGCAATATATTAACTTAACCAACCCCATGTGTATATGCAAATTATTGAAAGGATTAGAATATGTTTACAGATAGATGAAATGGATTACACAGAGCTGCTGCGTTCTCAGAGCAGACTGCAGTGGTTAAGATGTCCAAGAGCAGTTCGCGACATGGCAGGGATCTAGACTTAAACTAATCGTCGCAAATGCGTCTTATTCTTGAGGCTGTGCAATGAAAAAATGAACGTGATCGCATTGCTCCAGAAACGTAATGGTTGATAGCAGATTTTAAAAAGCTAAATGAGGTGTTAAGAGGGAGTACACTCAAATGTGCGTACGAGTGCTGTTGATTGTTCGTAGCAAACAGAAAATACCAAATAGGAAAACATTGGAAACTTTGTGAAAAGATTGTCTCTTCTTAAGAAGGTTTGGAGAATGAGTTCCCGGGTATGAACACAGCCTGTGTGACTCAAGTTTGTGAGTGTGTGGGTGATTTCTCACCAGCCTCCCTGTTAGCCTCCTCCTCCTCTGTGGGTTGGGACGGGTCATAGTAGTCGGCGCTGTATTTGAAGGCCACTGCATTGTAGGTGCCTTCATCAGCGAGTGCCTCACTCAGACGCTTGTACTCCTCCTCTGTGGCAGACAAGAAAACAGATAGTTAAGCACAAGTAGGGACACGGAATGGCAGAGAAGGCCTGAAGAAAAAAGTTTACCAATTAATTACAGTATTTTATTGGAGCATGGTTCTTGAACGATGACGATATCACACAGTAATGACCTTTAAAAGACGCGGCTTTGCATAAAAATGTGTGAATCCTCTGCTAAGGAGTAGTAAACATTAAGAAGGAATAACACAAATTTGTCATCAGGTGTGAAAATGAATTGAATTATACTCTTAACTGACCGATGATAATTATCACAAGTAATAATTTAAAAAATTGACAGTGTAAATGTGAGTTTCTCTTCTCTTGGTACAACATGAAGAGAAAAATGAAACCAACTGGTTGCTCGACAAATATACATGATTAGATTGCCCCAGACGCCGCCCCTTCCCCATTGAAATTCAAGGCGAATATCTTTATTAAAGACACAAGGGCAAAATTCCCACTAAAACTATCAATATTTCTAATGCTTTCCCTCCGTCCCTTCAGTGGACAGATGGGTAATAGCCTGAGTGAATGGGGCCAAGCCTCCGAATTCAAGGGCAAACCAGCTTGTAGGATGAACCTTCTGCGTAAGTGTGTGTGTGCGTAAGTGTGTGTGTGTGACAGAAATCATTAGCTAACTCATTCTGTCCTGCCAGTTTGGGCATAAGACACCATATTTCACTTAAAACTGTGGCTTATTAATTCAATTACAGTCATTGAGTGTGTCTTTCAGCACGGTGCTTCGTCATCAAAACATCCTGTTTCATTATAATGTCAAATGGGTGAGATGCAGCTATCCTGGTCGAGCTCGGAGCGATTTCCATAGTAATGGCAGCTCAGAGTCAAAGCTGGTCCTGTTAAATAGATGGATAGCTGTAAGTGACAGTAACTCTGTTGAACAATGTTCCTGGAGAAAAAACTATACGGCTATTGTAGTTGATTTTTTGGAGAGACAAACTTGTCATATTGGCCTGCGTTGGTCTGTAGGAGGATGCGATGAGAAAGGACACAGGCCTGGATATTAATAACACTGGACACTGCTTCAAACAGTAACTGCCTGACAAGAGACAGAATGTTGACTGCAATATGCCACTATAACATTAAAATTGTTGTCCTTTCTTCTCTCGTATGTAATGATAAATAAATAGTATTAATAAATCTTATTTTTTAAATTATATGATAGGCAAGTACAACTTGTCTGCTGTTTCGTTTTGCCCAACCATTACTGAATATTTAAGGTTCGTAATGATCAATATTTGATTTAAAAATAACACTAATGTTATAATATACATCTCACTCATCTTATCTATGAATCATTTCTAACTCTAGTTGCAAAAATAGACGTGGCAAGTATGTGAGGAAGATATCTAGCGTCTTGTTTAAACTGCACGTCGTGTGTTTACAGTTGGTCATGAATTTGCAGTGCATCATTTAACCATCCTGTCAGGAGATCATAGGTGACAGACGATAGCATGTGATGATTAACGGGTCCTGGTACAGCGGGTAAGGACGGTCTCCAAGTGCCTCCGCGGTGGTGGGGGTGATAACGGCCGGGGGTTAGTTGGCTCTATTCAAACTTTGCAGGAAGTAGACGCGTCGCTGTCATTTTTGGCTACAGAATAGATGTTCAGTTAATAGGTGAGGTCGTCTGAGGTGTTTTCCACATCGATAGATGATGTCATTGCACCAGCTCACCAGTTGTTCCACTTCTCTCCTGTATCATGTTTTATCATTATTGCTGGTAAGGCACACCCCTGCTGTGTCATCAGCAACCTTAACGATGTAATTGGATTTGGACTTGGCAGAGCAGTATAGAGTAAGCAGTGTGAACAGTAGTGGGTCTGTTGCGGATCCAGGCGGGTTACTGCGTTGAATGCTTAGCTATGGTTGTGAAACAGAATTCCGGCGTAAGTGTAGTAATGGACGTCGGCCATCACCTACATAATGGAGGCATGTGGTGGAGCGGATGGGGAATGCGAACTGGAGAGTTTGTCACTTCTATCACGATGTCGCTCCCATCAAAATAAAGTGCTCGAAGCACTTCATCAAAGCACCTTATGGTTAAGTAGTCCAATTTGTTATCCAAAGATTGAGTGTAGGACTGACTGGAGGAGCAAGTAGGGTAAGCCTTTGGCCTTGAGACAACTCCCACAGACAGGACTGTCTATTACAGTCGTCTCTAGTTGTCTTGTCCTGTCAGCCTCACTTACTACATCTACTGCCACTACTGAAACAATAATAATTATAAAATAATAAGATAACATCTTATTTGTTTCAGTAATGGTAGGAGAAACACTGTATTGTGTTTTCCGAATGTCCATTCCCACCTTGTCTGGCCTCTTCTTCTAGCAGGTCAGTGCGTAGGGCCAGGTATCTCTCTTCATCGCACAGCGCCTCAATTCTGGCTTCTTCCTCCGACAACTGGTAGGATGTGTTCCATGACCCGCTGTCATACTCTGAAAGGTCATGTAAATGACCACGCCCATCATATCTGTTGGAGGATAATAAGGATTAGAGAGAAGGAAGTCGACAAGGCCTTTTAGACACAATAAGGACCTACCGGAGGGGGGGGGCATAAATCCCCAAAATCTACTCTATCAAAAATTCTGTGGCAAAGACTGTCAAACAGGAGTGTACTTGAAAAATACTACATTCTTAAAATAATGACAACAGAATAATGCCCTGATTAAGTCCTCGAGCTAAATAGTCAATATTTCTGTTAAATACGTAACAAGCTCTCTGCTGCTACTTCCCTCCTAGACAAGTCTTACAAACCAGCAACCTACATCAAAAGAAGAGCAATTAAAGCAACTCTCCTTACCTCACAAGGTTCAATTCCCCCCTGTAAGACTCATCATTACTTCTACATCTGCAAAGAAAGTTACATTCACACAAACCCGAGTACATAAATACCTATCCGCAAGAACTCAAATGGAGGACATTTCCCTGGGTTCGTCTCCTCTACGCCACCTCTCAGTTGCCGT
The DNA here is from genome assembly GCA_901007825.1 of Macroramphosus scolopax. Taxonomy (NCBI): domain Eukaryota; kingdom Metazoa; phylum Chordata; class Actinopteri; order Syngnathiformes; family Centriscidae; genus Macroramphosus; species Macroramphosus scolopax. The sequence goes on from CAAKHC010013180.1 coordinate 44,672, forward strand.
TTCTTCATGAAGACAAAGAAATGGTGTGCCGCGGGTGGCATTCGGGGTTTGGCAGGACCCCTTAGCCTACCTTGCTGGGGAAAGAACTGGGTTATGTGATAAAGACACACATACATAGGCTTTACAAATAAACACAACTCGGGTTACTGCAGATCAAGGTGATTCAACAGAAAATATCCACATGGAATATTTCATTACAATTTCGTATGTGTTGTGCATGTACATGGTAACAAAGCATGACTACGGATGAATCCACCAAGGCTTATGGTTATAAACCTTTTGTATAAACCTCTCAGTTTTAATGTCACCTTGAATCACCTCAGCTGCAGTAACTTTAGTCTTGCTTAGAATTTGCTCTGGCCGTGTGGGTAGGAAATTGTGTAGACACTGGCACTTTTAGCAAAACTTAATTTGCAAAGGACAAACAGAATGAAACACTTTGTGTGTCAAATAATTCTTTTTACTGCCTTATTCTTTAACTACAAAGAATGCCTGGAGTACAAAGTTTCAAGAGGAAATTCTTCCAACATGCCAAGATGCAAAGCCCACCTCAAAGCTTCACTAAGTAGTCTTTAAGATAATACGAATGTAATACTTTGTTTATCTCGAAACTACACTCACTTGCTAGTTTATTAGGTACATTTAGCTTAAACTAATGCAGCTTTGTCATGAATCTCGGCTCTATGAAGGTCACATTGTTCAGTATCGGGTTACACTTTGTTGTTTTCGGATAGTTTTCCTAACGTTACTCTATGTATTATACTAGAATACTGCAGTTTAAGCTAGTGTACCTGATAAACAGGCAAATGAAAGTTACACAGTTCAGCAGGTCCTGGCAGTTAGCCACGCAGAGGTTGGCTGGGATTTTCATCGTAGCATGTTATTCTAGAAACTTTGGATTCCATTTTTAACACTGCAGAACGTCCAAAGACAAGTAAGCAGACATTAAAACATTCGTCGTCAGTCACAAGTATTCCCAAGCGTCTGCAAGACAAACTCCATGTGGTCCCTTGAATTGTGAAACAGGCTAACGGACAGGATAGATGATTAGCATAACGTTTCGGTCTAAGTGTTCAACCGACCTATCAATCGTGATGCTCTTGTCCCCCATCCATGGGATAAGATGCTTTCCATGTTCGTGGTAAAGAGCCCTTTCGTCTTCCCGGTACAGTTTACAGGCATAGCCGAACACCAAGAGGTCGGCGTATTTGTCGCTGTCACTCACATCCTTCTTCACCGGCTTGTTGTTTTGGTCTTTCTTTGCCGCCCCGCGGCGATGCATCTTCAAAATCCTCTTGAAAAAAAACAATTTGCGAGGCAGAAATAGTAATAAATGTACACTGGTGGTTTTGAGGGAACCAAGCAGCTTTGCTGGTGGTCCAGAGGTGACGATAATAAGTGATTTTATCCCAAACCCAAGATCCTACGTGCCATCGGAAGCCATTTTGGAAAACAAGTAAATACAGCTGTGTATCGGGTCCGCACTTACGTCTTATTTGTGGCTCGTCGAAATTATTATCATGCATAATATTAACCTTTACCTATGTTCAGCAGTGTATTTATCAATGAGTTTGTATTTTGACGTAGATGGTATTATATATCACTGGTACTTTTGTTATTGTAGTCGTTGTATGACTGGCGAATGTGCGTATGTTAAATTGACAGTTAAAGACAGAAATGTAGTTACAGCCAATCTGAACTGACCAACTAAATGGATTTTAGGCAACATTTTAACCTGTATTATGAGCATGAGGGGCAAAAGGGGTTGAAAACGTTCATATTTAGGGTAAATATTTCGGTAATCCATGTTTATGTCTTCATGTGCATGATAAATGCAGACTGTGTTTGTGGCATCATTGCCAATGAGGTACATCTTCGTTGATGTGTAGTTTTCGCCACTTTATTTATAATTAAGTTAACAAAAACAAAGCTTCTGAGCTACAATTCATAGGATAATCCACATCCTATGAATGGTTCTCACTTCCTGTCTCCTGAGGGGGCGTGGTCACATCCCCCGCCAGTGATGATGATGATGATGTCACAGCGTCATTAATAGCTGTGACCAGAGAAGCTGTTCACTTCCTCTCTGTTAAAACAGATTCAATGATTGATGTGGGATGAAGAGATGGAACGTGATGCGTTCACTGACAGTTCACTTGTTTCATTCAACAGTCGTTCAGTTTGACAGCTTCATGAAGGACAATCATGAACTCTTTATTCTTCTTGCACAAGTTACAACATGTGAGGAGACTTATTGTGACAGGTTGAATATAAATGTCATTTTTAATAATCAATGAATCAGAAGTTTCAAACTCCACCAGATCCCATGTAAACAAAAGAAGAGCTGATGTTTGTTATGTTGCATGAATCTGCCCCCAAATGTAAAGAATCCTCCAACAAGTCAGGTGACAATCAGAATCCTGCTGAGCAACT
>CAAKHC010013181.1:0-15264 GCA_901007825.1 Macroramphosus scolopax
TGTCAGCTCACATATGCTGGCACTGCTCCAGAGGAGGGGATTTATGATGAGGAGCAGCATTGTGTTCCTCATATGTTAAACAGTTTAACGTTGCAGGATGCAGTTGGATGTACACTCGCCCACCTTGTCTCCTACTGTAAATCAGGATTGGAGGCTTGTCGGGATTTGTTTAAACCACCGAGTGGCTTTAAATCACAAATGTGACAAACGTAGGAAAAGTGATGAAATTTTGTAAACGATTGCCTGAAGAAAAAACATTCGAAAGGGGAGAAACAATTGTTTGCAGCAGCTCAGCGTAAAGCCTGGAGAGTCTCTTCCCAGTCGAGTGAACTCCCCTCCAGGACAGCTTGACACAGCTCCAAAGTCCAGATGGGAACCAGGGTCAGGCGAGTCCAGACAGTATTGTGAATAGATTTTGGATTAATATGCAACATACTCATTTTAAATACTCTTAAAGTTGCATTTAGTTAATCCAGTAATACTAGTGAAACAGCACGCTTGATATAATGAATAAAAAACTTCCCCATGTAGACCAAATCTTATGAATGAAGTATATCAAGTTGCGCTTTGCTTCACATCCATCATAAATTCAGGAGTGCAGAATTTCTTTTCCGCTTTATGGACCCGGGTCATAAATTACTGTCATTGTTTATACTTTCTATCTCGAACAACAGCCGGTAAACTCGGTAAAGTGTGTGAGGACCCGGCCAAGTTCGTCCTCTGAGGTCCGGCCGTACAAGACTTTGGTGCTCCGATGTGATATGTTAAAAACAGACAAGTCCCGGGTCAGAAAAAGAAAGCTGTAAACTCCACACTGAGTTTTTCGGGGTTGATATGGTGAAGTTGTTACAGTTACCATCAGGCACGGCCTGGTCATCAATGAACATGTGGCCCGCCCACATCTGGCCCCCGTCCTCCATAAGATCTGGAAGCTGATGTGGTTCTGGTGTCTTTTGCCACAAGAGGCCAATACTGGCCCTGGTCCGGTTTACACATCTGGATGTATCCTGCTCTGCAACGGATGAGGATCACTTTCATTTCGTAGCCATCTTGATCAGTTCAGGACCGGTTCTGGCCCACTGCCTCCAATAAGACTGGGCTAGATCTGGTGAACTGACCTCGCCCCGGCACCTGTTTGGATTTGTTATAAGCTTTAAATCAGATCAAATGAGTCTTAATAGTTGTAAAAGAAGGATTAAGGCCCTCTGTTGGTCTTGATCCAGAAGGATCATGTCGGATACTGTGCCGTTATCTAATCTCCATCTAGTTTAACTCTGACAGGGGCTGAGATGTAGCGTCTGATAAGCGATGCAGCTGTGTCCCGGCGCAGTCGTGTGTGCAACCAGATAGGAGATGAAGGAAGTAGCACTCTGAGGGCTCATCATGGGGCTGTAGCTACTTTCTTTTTACATTATTGGCAGATGTTTTATTAGGATGTAAACTCTCCTTCCTCCACGGAGAGTCGTGTGTATGTTTCCATCTGCATGGACACAGTTCTCTGGATGCTATACACTCTAAAATGTGGATATGAAGTTAACCTTGATGCAACCAACCGTAAATGATCGAGTCCTTCTTTTCTCTCTCTGTCGTCCACATTGCTGGTTCGGAGGAGTTTGCACCGAAGTGGGTCGAATGCATGATGTCAAGAACACTTATGCAATGCATCCTGCATTGCACTCAAATATGGTCTTTGCATTTATTTGACCAGATGTAATAATGTGCCAGAAATAAAAGACAAAATACCCAGAATCTTATTACTTATAAAAAAGAAAGCTGGCGACACGACTCTGCACGGATCCAAATGATGCTGATGCCACTCACATTAACAGCCTCAGTGGAAGGATTAGGAAAAGGCTGGTAGCCTATCCTGCAGGGCTTAAACAGCTGGACCTGAGGTTATATTGAAAGCAGATGTGGCTTGGAATGTCCACCACATGGAAAAGCTGATTGTGCCTATACCTCAACAGTAATAGGGGACATAACAGCCAAAAGTCTACTTAACAGAGCTGAAAAAAAAAAAAACTTCTGGAAAATTGTGGGATCAACACGCTGCGAGCAGCCTCCTGCATCTCGCTTTCTTGCGGTTTCGTCGACCTTGCGGGTCTTTTAAGAATGATTTTTAAATTGAGGCAAAGTGTTTCTTTCTGATCTCCGTGTTACGCACGACGTCAGAAACCTGCTAAAACAAGACTTGTCGGGGTTTTTAGCTGCTCCGACAGGACTCCATACGGCGGCTGTGTGTGTGCAATGCAAACTATCTCCGGCTGAAAGAATGTCAGAGATGCTGTGAGCTGTTTTCAAATCTAGTCTCCATCTTTATTGTGATGATCTCATGTACGATACGGCCCGAGAAGATGGAGACACCGAGTGCTATAAACAGGAATGTAAAATCGAATGGAATACACACATATTCTTCAAAGGGACAAAAAGTTCTATTTGAAGCTGCGCTGCAGGCGACTCCTCCTGCAGACTGGAGGTAGTATAAATATACATGAGGAAGGTATGCATGTAAAGGAAGTGCCAAACGCTTCATTGCATTTGTCAGGCTATATATATACACTGTGTATATTCCGCTATGATACATATTGAATGTCTCATCTCTGCAGCCTCCAGTTTCCTCCCTCTAGTGGTGCAAGCTGCACACATCACCGCAGGTATTTTACGCCATAAGCACCTCGCCAGGCTCTTAACGCCGATTGCATCTGGCAGGGCAACAGAACATTTTACCTCTGTAGCTCCACAGGAGGATATTTATTGTCATTTCAAAATGCGCTCATGGAAAACTTGCGAGCGTATCTCTGCACAAACCTCTCTGTAGACATTAGACAACCGATTTCCCTCTGCTAAAGCACTTAGTGCTCTGATAGCTTCACTGCGTTTGTGTTGATCTCGCTCTTGAGACACAGAGAAAGAAGTATCCATACACCACAAATTCTAGGTATCAGACTGTTAATGCTTTTGACTCGCTTTTGGCCACATTATCATGTTAATAGTTCCAACATAAGGTCTCCAGCGCGCCAGAAAACTGATTGTGACCGCTGCCTCACTCTCATATATTCCTGACCTATATGACGATTAACATCTGTGACAATGCCATTTTAGATAACGTTGCAAAGTGATCTGCAGGCTGCTCAGGGAAGTGTAACGCTCTACACTGAAGGCTTGAGAATTAGATCATGTCTTTACAAGCATCCAGCAGCATAACTGTGGTCAGTCTGAGGGGCTCATTAATGCAGGTTTGAAGCCGTCGTAATGTTCAGGTTGTCTCCGACACGTAACGTCTGAGGCTTAGGGAGTGAATTCAGAGCGGCCGTTCTTCTCACAACACGGTCCTGATATAAGACTCTGCACGTGGACCGGTTGTGCCTCACAACCACATCAGGCTCCGATTGTTCTCCATCTGTTGTCTCAATAAGATCACATGGGACAAAAGGCAAGCGTCTGATACATGTGCAGCTTCAGATCACAGAGTGATGGCTCCTTATCACTTGTTCCATTCAGCACTATGAAAACAACATGTGCTCTACTAATCAGTCCTCACAGAGGACGACGTGCTGGGTTTGGATTTGTGACTTCTTATTCAACATAATGTTCATGTATGAAATCTGTTATACGCACAGATCATCCATCTATCCATCCGTCTGTCTGTCCATCCATCATACCTTCCGTCCGTCCATCCATCAGTCCGTCCATCCATCAGTCCTTCCATCCATCCATCCCTCAGTCCGTCCATCCATCAGTCCGTCCATCCATCAGTCCTTCCATCCATCAGTCCTTCCGTCCATCCATCAGTCCTTCCGTCCGTCCATCCGTCCATCCATCAGTCCTTCCGTCCGTCCATCCATCAGTCCGCCCATCCATCAGTCCGCCCATCCGTCAGTCCGTCCATCCGTCAGTCCGTCCATCCGTCAGTCCGCCCATCCGTCAGTCCGTCCATCCGTCAGTCCGTCCATCCATCAGTCCGTCCATCCGTCAGTCTGTCTGTCCGTCCATCAGTCCATCCATCCATCAGTCCGTTCGTCCATCCATCAGTCCGTCCATCTGTCCATCCATCAGTCCGTCCGTCCATCAATCATCCGTCCATCCATCCATCCATATTTAAATGAATCTAATTTTGTAGTTAATCTTACATTTTAATTAATACATTATCTAACACTATTGTTTTTATTTGCCTTTATTTGTATTAATTCATTATTTCATTCATTTATTTTCAATCTTTTATACTTCATTAAAGGATGTTCGTCATCTATCTGCAAAAGCTGGAAGCAGTTATGAATTCATGGATTACAGGTGCATGTTTGACTAAATTAAATCAGTCTCTCTGCGTCTGTGTGTGTGTTTGTGTTTATATAATGTGCCAACATCACGGGTGGGGGGCTTAAGAGTGCATTACTCAGCGTTCTCAAGAAATACTCAGTTCCAAATAACTGCTGGTTTTGCTAATCGTGTTCGTCATATTAACTTCGTAAGCTGTAAGTGCTTAAATAACGCACGCTTTTAGTCATCATGGATTCTTAACAGAGGTAAAACAAGGTGAAGGTCTTTAATCCTTCAATTAAATGGCTGCTAAATAGTTCCAATACGCTTCCAATATTACCTTTGACAACCGTCATGCAGTATACCGCATGAGGAGAACAACATTTTCCTTATGTTGAGGAGTATGGCTCCATCCTCGTATAAATACAGTTGTATTGATGCTGGTTGCATGAACAAGCCTGTGAGCTTCTCCCAGGAGGACGACTACATTCATCATAATAACAACAAAAGGAAGCGAGTACAGCCCTTCAAATTCTGAAGTATTTTATTAAATATTCCAGTCAACCACACACGAGCTGCTCGCTGTCTCTTAAAGAGGCCTCGTCGTAAACAGGCACAACGTGGGGCACATACGAGTCTATATGAGCCAACCGCAGAGGCTTAATTACAACCAACAAGAGATTTTCCACAGCTTTTCACCATGAAATTGTAGTTTTACCGTGTAAGTGCCCTCAGCACACATTTCACTTTTCAACAGAGCAGACTCATAATAAATGTCTCTAATGAGACGTCTGGAGAACGACTATCTATAGAATCCGTTCTATTTCCATCTTAAGTCATCATCACATTTATACGACGTGTCAAATAAAAAGATACATTTGCAGGTATTATATGTTTTATGTGTCTTTGATCGGCCAGACGCACTAATTGTGTTTTAAACAGAAAATTGGAAAGAACTGCTAATGATTTGGTACTTTTGTAAGAGAATCCGATTAAAATAATCAAAAGCAGGTTTATATAATCGGCCTTTCATGCTGCATGAACCTGGATTGTGTCTGGGAACAGGAGCACAACAGTGTCTTTCTAAGAAAAGGAGCATATTTTATAGAAATATATAAACATTAATCACACAGGCAGTGAATAAAAGGAATTTATTTGGAGTCCTTGCCGTCGTCTGAAATCTACTGTATCAATAAACTTGACTTGACGTGTCTATGCTAAAGATAATAACGAACGCTGTCGTCGCAGGCTGCCCTCGTGTGACACAGAATAAAAGGAACAAATGAAAATATTCTCGTCAATTAGAAAATTGCTAGCTGTCATAGTGATTGCTAAATAAAAGTGTTGTATTACAGAAATAAAAATGTCCCTCAAGGCACAGGTCACTTAATACTCCGCATGAAATATTGACCCCTCAATGCCAAAGAACACAACACTTTTTTGGAGTAGCAGTCTTTTCAGTAGCAGCGAATATGATGCTCAGAGGAGCAGAGTCTGAATTTTGGGACTAAAGACGCCGATTCACCTGAGAAAACCCGAGGAAATAAAAGCATCATAGCCTCCGCTTCACTGGTCATATGGTGGATGACAGATTTATTATACTGGACGGCAGTGTGGCCTTGTCGGTCCATCCAGACATCCGTGCAGCCAAAAGGATGAAGTAGCAGACTAGCGATCTTATATTTTATACGTCCGCCTGTTAGCATCGTCACCGCGAGCATGTTGACGATAGCGGTTAGCGTTGGGCACCACAGCGTCACAGAGCAGCTTGCATGGGTGCAAGCCTGCAGAGTCTCGTTAGGCAATCACACGGTTACGACTTTAGACTTCAGTACGTTCTTTAAAGAACAGAAGGAATGTTTTTATGAATGCAAATTGTTTAATTATGCAATATGCAATATGCAAACGAGTTTTATTTCCCTTCAATTCGCGTACTGGCTTTAAGACAGCGAATCCTCTTTAACATTTTATTAGCGCGCCACACACTAGGATTTAGAGACCGCACCATCTTTAAAGTCAAGGCATATCACACCATTAGGATTTATTCTTCCCCAAATGCACCCTTTATTGAGCTATTATTCAACTCTCATTTCCATAAATCCATTGTTAAACCAGCTTTTACATCGTGTGCAGCTCAACCTTTGCATGCTGACCTGAACTGGGGTGAACCAGCACTGGAACGAAGTCAGCGTCTGCAAGGCTCACTGGGATTAATATTCTGACTGTCCTTCAGTCGAACACAAGACGTTTTCAACTCTGCAAACGCTACTCGGGTGCACGACTGGTAAAGTCATCTGGACACATGGAATTATTATTTGGGTGTCTGTCTGCTCCTGCGGCTTGTGCACATAAGCACGTATGACATAGTGGTATCTGTGGCGGGAGGACGAACCACAACTATGAGAGGAGAGAAGCTTCACATAAACACAGTTGCCTTGTTTTAATCCGGCTTCCTATATTTTAAACAAGACGGCTTCAACAAGGTGTACTGTATCTATCCTGTCTTGGATAGGAATCAACTGTCTGACTGTTTAAGACGCGGCGCTGATTCACAAACAGAAGCCTGTCAGACTGTAAATAGATCACCAAGGTTTCATTTGCTGCACATTTTTTTACATTATTTTTCTAATCAATCATCCGAAGCCGCCGTCTTTGTAAATACAGTTTACTGAGGAGACAACAACAGCCACCGTGCAAATAGTCTGGAAGAAAGTAGTACCACTGGACTTTTCAGGACCAACCAGAGATTAACGGTGAATTACGGCATTTCTCGCTCATTTATCACAGTCCGGGGTTCAAACGTCAGCTAGAGAGACTTTTCACATCGTGGCCAGGATTCTTCTCAAGAACAAGCTCCCTGCCAACAACAGCCACAGCTGGAGAGGAAAATAAAGGCTCTTTCTTCAACATGAAATTTGCCTGGTGTAACATTTTGCTGCATTTATTTCCAAATGGGCACAGATTGGAGCGGCTCGCTCTGCAGACTGAACGCACGAGATCACGTCCCACCTTGAACGCTTTACCGCAACAGGATGAAAGGGCAGTTTAAACTGAATTTTCCAGAGTAAATCCTGCAGGGAAAACTATATTTCTTTATCAACAAAAGACCTGGAAGCACAACGTTTCTCTAGTTTTTATATTCTGTTAGAAGCAGGAATATTGTGCATTTTCTTAGTTTTTTAGATCTTTTGAGCTTCAGTGTGAATGAACCGAAATGATGATTTCTTCAGTGTGAGAGACCCTGTGATGAGCAAGCAGTGTGATCAATTGTCAATATAAGCTTATTGATTAAAGCAACTTTTCAGGAAGAATCCAAAGTGTTGAAGTTTATGATAGTTGTTTCAAATTTATCGCATCAAAGAAAGTGTGATTCGGAACATCTGTTCAAATGCTCTTTAAAACATAGCATATATTAAACCAACTGTTTTATGGCTGTTATGAATAAAAAGTTATGAGGGAACACTTTGTACATGTCCGTCACACAGATGATTTGGAAGTGACTGGACGGGAGGACGAGCAGTTCCAGTAATCAATAACGTAATAAACAAAAGGCCAGTCGTACTCTCAGCTTCCCCGCAGTCGTACATCCTATGGCAAATTCCAAAAGACTGACTTGTCCAATAAAAAGAGGAAACCTGTTTTCACCGGGATGAGCCGTTGTGAAATAACAGAAATAAAAAAAGTTTGCATTCTGATCCTGACGCACCTCTGGCTGCTATTCGCCCATTAAAATGATACGCATATGTAATGTTGAGAAACTGCAAATGCTTGGATCAATAAAGATGTCTGTCACTATCAGCAATAACTTTCACCTCTCTGTTCTGTGTGTGTGTGTGTGTGTGTGTGTGTGTGTGTGTGTGTGTGTGTGTGTGCATGTGTGTGTGTGGTTGTGTGAGTGTGTGTGTGCATGTGTGTGTGTGTGTGGTTGTGTGTGTGTGCATGTGTGCATGTGTGTGTGTGTGTGGCATTGTTTAAGTATCGTTTTTTGGGCCGACGATCAACAAGTCTGTGTGATGGTCAAAAATGTGTTTCAGGGTTTGAGCATTCAAATTGTGATGATTCAGGTTAGGGAGCGGGGCGGGGGAATTCATCACGTCAATGACGGGAATGTTAAAGGGGGGGCGCACCAAGAATGTATTTTTTTGTATTAAGACCTTACTTGGTCTTAATAAAGAGATTTGCCTTGTTTGTGTAATCATACCACTAAACACATATACATTCCTAATCTGTTAGTTGGTGTTAAGGGAGCACATGGGTACACAACCTGCGAATAGAAACCGCCCCCATCGCATAGCAACCCTGTTTACTCGAGCTTGAAAACACAGCTCCCGAAAGACCGAACTGCAACAAGGAATCTGTGTTACTTGTTTTGGCTATGTACTTATATGGATAAGTCGTTGCAGATGTCTTATAAGAAATGCAATTGCGTAAAGTAGAAAGTCTTTTGTTTCATACATTCTTCTTGCTGTGACTAAACCATAAAATGCTCAATAAAATCGTAAAGATTGTAACATCCTCTCGCATTATTTCGAATCAACGTCAGTGTTGCTGTTATGTAATTTATCATAAAATGAAAAACTGCTACTCTCACTCCACTTATTCAAGCTGTGTTCATCAATTAGGTGCAAACTTTGATGAGGACCCAAAATATGCATAATTTAAACCATTTGTTTCTGAAAACATCTGACTCATGTTGATTACGGTAAAAGTTTCTATTAGATGATCAAGATCAAATGAGCCTCTTCAGTCTGAGTGGAAAAGCTATACTTTACTCATTACGAGAAGTCGATCCGTGGATTCCTGACTCCGTACGCCACGTCTTCTCAGAAAGATTACAGATATCATTTTCAGAAAAACCGCAGTCTGGTATGAGTGTATTTATATCTGTTTACAGACGGTTGACACATTAAAGCCCCCATCCGAAGAACAGGACGGGTCACAGAAGGGTTTGATCAAAGTATGCTTTGGCCTCTCGCAATCACCAGATCTCATCCGCATTGAATATCCAGGGGCGATTCTGGGCTGACATTTTGGACAGCGCTCTCCACCACCGTGAAGCTTACTTAGACAATATGTTGTGTTCTGCTATAAAGTACAAGCATGTCCACGAGCTAACGAGCTAGCTTGTCTCCTAGTACCACTTCGTACGTGAAGAGGCGACAGTGACTCACTGTAGTATGAAGGACCTTCTGTTCTACTCCAATCCCTCTCTGGACGTCTTCACCAGGCAACAGTTTAGCATGATGGACCTGCAGCTGTTCCTCATGGCTGTAGCAGCTGCAGCAAAAATGGGATGCTACATGAGCCCCTGTTGCGTTCCATTACGTAGCAACGTGAAAGATTGTGATCTAGGTAATTGTTGGGAAGTAAAAAAGACTTGTAAATTGAGTGTTTCAACCTCTAGCTAATGCTAAGGAAGTTAGCATTTCTATCTTACAATAGGGGTGGACACATATACTTTCTGTGGATATGTTGCCCCCTGCTGGCTACGCAGCGTTAGCTTGTTTGTTTTGATTTACACCCATCTGTTTATTCATTTATGTGGTTGTCTCTGTGTTTGATTTGGTTACAAACATGTAATAGTTAACTTGGGACCACAATGAAGGCTTGTTTGTTTTGCTGGATTAGCAAACAGCAGGTTGTCCCGCTGTGCATGCTGGTGGTACCGCCGGGCCATACCGGACATTCCAGCTACCTTCGCTGACAAATCCTGCCCGGCTCAGGGTGTAAGCCTTTAGCGTACACACACAGCCACCGCCAAGGGTGTTGTGTAATAGAAAGTCGGCTGCTTCTAGACTTTAACAGCTACTATCCCTGTCAGCAGGACACATTTCCAGGACAACAGTCGCCGTTTAAGGTCAAAGCCAAAGTGTCATCGCAGAACTTCCCATGGTCTTCAGAAAACACGCTCCGAGGCACAAGGGGTATGTACAAGGAGGAAAAGGTTGACTCCCACTGTTAGCGTGCATTTATCAGAGAGTGTGTCTGCACGCTTGTTTGTCCCCTTTTGCAGCTTTGTGTCTTGAGTTTGTCAGGAAGAAATGAACACGTGATCTGTAGTTATTCTCCGGGAGACTGGGAGCCGCGGGTCTGCAATTTGTTTATCTTAAGAGGTTCTTTCCGAAGCAGCCACAGCTGATGTCATGAGATTTGGGCTCACTGGATCCAGAGTCACATACGCCGTGGTAGCTGGAGATGCGCTACCGAGCTTTAATGATGATTCAGACTCAGAGTGTTTTGGATTAACCCCCCCTCAGTAGTGGAAAGAGTTTAATCAATAAGGATGTGTTTGTAATCACAGCCCCACTTTATTTATAGTGGGTGAACAATGCCCGAGAACTCATTGCGGTTATTCTTCAGTATCTTCTTCAAAGACACGCGGTCACACAGTTCCCAGACGCTCTGCAGGGCCTCCAGCTGAAGAGCTGAGAAATAAAACATCTCGGACAAACACTGTCACTCTGGAATGCATCGTCAGATGTTAAAATATTGTGATACTTCAACAATCTGAGAGCTTACAAGAGCAAATGTTTCTTTCAGGGATTAAAGGGGAGAGAGAGAGATCTGTATCGGATTTCTGATGTTGAATAATGTGCGTGTGAGCGTGTGCGGTCTTTCTGAGGCGGGCCAGAGGTCACGAATGTGATTAGTTTCTGCTGCTGTCAACACCAGTGAACGATCTGCAGTGTATGAATGTGATGATACATCAAAGCTAATTAAACGTAGCTTTGTCATGTACTTGTGGCACTTGTGCGTCCACTTTCACGAGGTCTTGAATGTGGTAGGCCGATCAAATGAAGCCCTTAGCTTTGATCTAATTTACATTTACAATGTAAAAGGTGATGTCAATATAGACTTTAAACAGTTTTATTCTAGCGCTCTAATAGAGCTCTGGTTAGGGTTAGGCACAAAAAAACCAAATGGTTCAGGAAAGATTGTGGTTGTGGTTAAAATACACACTTTTGTCCGCTCCAGCACATCTGTGGTCATTGGCCGGACTTTTGGCCTACTTGGACCTGCCATCGTCATGAGGACACTTTGCACCCAGCGAATTCTTCAGACATGGAGGAGACAGGAATTCTCATCTAATTCTCAGCAAGAGAGCTAATTAAATGTATTTATAAACCTTTTGCGAATCAAGGACTGATGGCAGTAACAGTCGGCCTCCTTCTTCAACAGTAGGCCTACAAGTAACCCATGTCTTTTCTCAAATTATGTGACATATAAACAGACACTGCACTTTCTACTTGAGTAGTCTGGGTCTCTTTCCACCGCTGCGTCTACAGCCTGACAGCAGGGAAGGACAATCAATGATCTGTTTACATCTGTCAGGATATACAATTATTACTAATTCCAATAGCCAGACACGACACAGGCTTGCACAAACAATTTAAAGGCCAAAACTGGGAAAGAGAAACTTTGGGCTGTGTGCCAGAGCAAAAAGGGACCAGTACAAAGTGATATAGTAGATTTCACAAGGATTTAGTGACGTGTTACGTTGCTGTCTCTCTCTGCAAGAGCTGGCTGGGTCTGTTATTTGTCTGGGTGAGATCTGCTGCTCTCCCATGTCCTCCCTCTCTCTCTCTCCCTCGCTCTCCTTCTCCCTGCTGAGGTAAATATGAGTCACTGAGTCAGCAGCTGGTCTCCGTCATCCACAGTATCACACAGGATTCCACAAGAGACCGGCTGCCGGATTGTTACTATCAGTCGACATCACTTCCCCTTTGCCCTTTTTAGGGCATGTTCACCGCCGGCCAAAAGGCCTGTAAGGATGAGATCTATAATGATTTGATTTCTGTTCTATGAGTCAGGTTTGCTTCCTTGCTGTGTTTTGTACCTGCAAAATTATCGTAGTATTGTTCAGCTTCTGAAGTTGTACATTATTTGCTCTGAGGCTCCATCAGCAGGGAAACGTCTCTGAGCGCAGGGCAGGGGGTTAAAGCTATACACTCAAGAAGCAGAGGGCCCGATGACTCTTTCACGACCTCCATACTTTATGGCACCGTGACTTTACATCTCCTCATCTGTTATTATTCTAAGCGTCCCCCAATACTGTATTTCATATAAGCCAAACATATGGAGACCTGGCCAGTGGTGCATGCCAATGAACTTCAACTGGGACGTTTTGCACGAAGATGACGATTGCATCATTGGACGTTACGTTATTACATACTAATGGATTTTCTTCCCTCAGAAAATAATATTGCCTAAAGAACAATCACTAATTTGTGTGCAACCACTGCAGCAGCTTCTTAGGCCCTTATTATCTACGTTTGAAAACAGGCTACCGGCTGCTTAACTTCCACCGAAGTTACTTCATACCAAAGATGGTAAATTCCAAGCTCCAAATTGTGGAAACGTCCTCTCTTCTAACTTGGCATAGTTGCAATTGGTCACCTTTTTTTAACTCCCATAGTTGGAATTATATAAATATTTTACGTGTATAGATATTTCATTTGACCGGGTAGAACAAGTGAATCATAAAAACAAAGGGAGGTGTCCCATTCTTGTCGGGGCTGTTTGGTCACGGACGAGTGGATTCCATATTTAATGTTCAAACCGCCGTGTTTAGTTTTCCCATTCCACTGGCTCAAAGGACAGGCAGCTCTCTGTCTTGGTCCATCTCATCTTCCTTGCCGTTTTCCTGTGAAAGGAGGTGTCGTGCCGTACGCTGCTTATTTGAGGAGACGCTATGGAATCTCTTGTCCCTGCAGTTTAACCATGCCGGCACGCTGGTGCAGATGGGAGCTGGATCTGTCACTGCCCACTGACAGTTTACTCTCAGACAGCCCATTCCGCTTGATGTTTATCCACGGGGCTCAGTGGAAAGTTATTCCTTGGAGACAGGCAGAGCTCTCTCCATCTTTTCACCTGTTTTGTTTTCCGGGTGGAGCACCCACTTCTCCAGGTCTTCTCATGCATTTAAGGTCCTAAGTACATCTTGTGCATTGGGTATAAACTGTTGCTCGGAGCATCTTCTCTTACTTTAAGTCTAGTTTTAAGGATTCCGGGAAGCTGAAGATGTTTTTGCATCAGAGCACACAGCACCATTGTTTCCAGCTCAATAGGCTGCTGGGCCGTGTTGCGATCCAAAACATTCACTCTGAGAATGACTGGGCACTGCTGCACAAATCATTCCTGTCTCAGAGGAATTAGTCTCTAATGACCACAAGCTTTGCAGAATGAACCCGTAACGAGTTAATAATCCTTAATGTATGTCGATGCTCTTCGATAGCAATGTTTTGTTGATGCAAAGTGTGTGATTGTGCATGATGAAGGTACGTCCAAATGTCGTTATATGCAAACAACTCATCAGGCTCAACAGTCCAAAAGCTGATATATCGTCACATAAGCCAATAAGTTCATGATACCTCAACTTCAGGAGATTCTTTCCTCTAAGCCTGCTGCCGGTTCCGGACTTAGGTTCATCCCACGTGCCAAACACAGAAGCCAGGACCTTTTTTTTTTTCTTTTTTTTTAACAGCCCCGAACAGATTTCATTTCTTTCCGTGTGACCATGTCGTCACGTTAGTACTTGCCGACATCCTTTCCCCCTTGTACGATTCCTATAAAATAGCTGCTCAGGGAGTCATTGCTGTTGTATTAAATCATACTTGCTTTTCACCAACACTGTAATCTGCGTTGGGAGTTGCCTAATAATTTTCGGGAGAAACAATTTGTGCTCCGAGAGAATTCGGCCTGAGTCATATAATGATCGTTCAAAGTCTAATTTTTGACTTGTGTACGGTTGATTCCGTAGTTACTGATAATCAAGATATCATTGTTGCATGAAGTAGCCTCAGGAGCAACAGCTTTAGGTTCTCTGGGGAGGCCTGAGACTGGAAACGCCTCCCTGTGTGTGAGCTGCCCTGCGCTGCCTTGGCTCCCGGGCCTGCATGACGCCATACGTCCAACCGGCCAGAATAGATTTCCCTCTCATGTGAGCTAAGTGACTGTTTTTTTTCAAATAGTTTTTACATTTTATTTCATGCAGAACTGGTGAGAAAAGGAAATTAGTTCAAAGCCCAGTAGAAAAAAAAAAGGAAAATTTTTTATGGCGTCTCGTTGGAAACTCTCCGAGCAAACTCTTGGACATTCTGAGGTCATTTTGTTTCAACCTCGTCTCAACCCGGTTCCACACAGGGAGGGGATCACCCCACACCCTTTGAATACGCTGCAGCGGTAAGACCGGCGAGATCAGTGAAGAATGAAACCGACAAAGGCCACGCTTGCTTTATTCACCATCGGTTTGTGCTCAATCTGAAATGAGACAAACAGAACCAAACACCTGCAGCTCCGCTCCTCTGTCCCCATCATCTCAGGAAATGGGACGGAACACATCGGAAACGATGTGTCTAAAAACACCTTCGCCCCATCATCTGGTCCTCTTTAACACCCAGCAGCTGACCCGCCCACTTGGCCTCCATCTTTGTGTGATGCCTCAGCTGGACTTGGCAACTTTTTTTTTTTACTGTTGGACCAATTTAAAGGAATTTCACTGACACTTTTTTGACTGTCACCTCATGAAAGATTCAGTTCTTCCCTCTCCAAAGGCAACGATCTGTGTGTGCTGATTCTTATTGGAGTTGACAGTGTTGTGTGCTCTCTTGGTTCAATATTGATGGGAAGGATATGGAATCAATGTGTAGAAAAAAGGACACCCAATCATTTCAATGGGAACAATGCAAATCAATCTACTTGCAAAGCCATCTGTTTGTCATTCCCTTGCATGTGTCCGCCCCGGAGCGTACAGTGTGTCTACAAACTGTTGCAATAGAAGTGTTGCGTCCGATCCAACAGCTGACCGTGATGGAGCGTGTCCAAGCCGGACGAATGGTCGAATGGCGAGCTGGTGTCCGCGGGGGGACGGTGGGAGTGAGAAGTCGACACACGATGAGGCAGGGACGAGACTCTTGAGTCACGCAGCACCAAGCGGTGACTAACACCTCTCTGATCGACAGCTGTTTGAAACTGGAACAGCCGTTTGGAACTGGCTGGAATCGGAGC
>CAAKHC010013182.1:0-83748 GCA_901007825.1 Macroramphosus scolopax
TGGGCGAAAAAATCCAAAATGTGCTGACTGAAATAACATGATAATATGAAAGATGTTCTCAAATGAATTCGCGCGTACTTCCCAGCCGCCTCAGAAAAAAAAAGACGTAAAAAAAAAAGCTTTTCTGACTTACGCATCATCTTTTCCCTTTTCGTCCGTCGTTACGTTTTCGTTTTGGTTGTTTTCTTTGGATTGACATCCCATGGCGAGGTACTGGGCGACAAGAGGCTGAACCAGGCTGTCCATTTGTGTCCTTCTCGATGGGAGCATGTCATCGCTCTGCTCGGCTCGGCTGCGCCTCCGCGGTCTCAGCCGCATTGTGCTGACTCGTCAATGAACATGACACAATTAAGATGCGCCCAGCTTGTCTGTGGGTGGGCGGCTTGTCACTCACACAGGGTGGCTGTCTGAACTTCACTCAGCCCCGCATGCTCGCTTCAAACGTCATTTGTTAACACTTTAGAACTTTAATCAGAAATGTGATCAGCCACATCCAACAAAATGAGGCTCTGTTTGTTTGGAGGCTAATTTGATCATATTTTTACCATCCAACTGTGTTTTCAACACTAATATTAAATCATTGTCTCTTGGTTCCCAAATTCAGGGATGTCCTCTTAGATTGTACTTTGCTAAACCTTTTCTGTTGTTGTCCCAGCTACAGACCAGGAAAAGGTTGGGCCTTCCTCTAAAGATACCAGCGGCTGAAGGTTCCATTATGAGGGAAGTGCTGTGCTGTAGGTGCCTCAGAAAGGATGTTTACTTAGGTCTTACCTACTTTAATGAAGCTGAGTCTTGTCAGACTGATGTGATTGGTGTGTTCGGTGATAAAGTTTGTCTGCAAAGTACAGACAACATGCCAAAGAAAAAGAAATAGATTAGCAGTGGGTCACCAAGTGAGACATTCATTAATGAATTATAGTACGTTAAGCAGAAACAATGAATAAACATATAAAAAATATTTCTTTGCTTAAGAAAAGGAAAGGGAAGGGAAGTTTTATAAATTCTTTTTTTCATCTTAAATTCCGTGACTATGTCCCTATCCTCCTTTAGATTGAGATGTTTACAGTTTTTAACAATTATCCCCTTTTGTTCCATAATGACTTCTTCTCATTTCAACACGAAAAGCTGCAATAGACCTATTTTACTGGACATGAAATGGATCACAGCTGCTGACAAACATCCAAAGAATATAAAAGATAATTCGGTAAGATTAGCTCTGGAGTGTGTTTGCCCTCTGTTTTTTCACTGACCTTAACTACTGCCACATTCTTTGCCAGGCAGTTTGGCTTCAGGAGTTTTAAGACATATTTGAGTCATGGGTATGAGCAGCTGGTTACTTCTGAAAAGATAATATGTCTGTACCCTTTTCTGTGTTGCTGCTGATATCAGACATGTCATTTATGCCTTAAGTCTGCCCCCATGTGGCTACTGACACTTCTAAATCTGATTTTATTTATTTATTTAATTACATTGTGACATGAAACACATCCCAGTACACAAACCACTGCTTACATTACAATAAATGAAAATGAACCTTCAAAGAAAGAGTGAAGTGCTATAGGACACGTGTAGTTTGTGTGACCAGTGTCCATTGAGTTTCAAACCATAAAACCATATTTACCAACAATCAAAACAAAATCCCGATAAGTACAGAAGGTAACACACAGTTTACGTATTCCTGCTGGCTGAGTAAGTTCATGACATTATCTAGTCCTGCCAAATTATTTTGCCTAAAGCCTAAAGCTTTTAAGCTTTAATATTTTAATTGTCACTTTCTTGCTTTATGTGAAATATGTGAACGCGTTTGGACATGAGGGTTAAACTAAGGGGTCTATCCTGATTTAGCAAACATAAAATATCATTTGAAAAGTAGAAGAAAGAAATTAATTCCAGCATTAAATAACTAGAAAAGATTTTCAGAAGGTCAAAATTTTTAATTCCCTCAGTTAGTATTTCATGATGTTGTCTTTTCATGGAGGTTCACAATTCTTTTTCTGAAGTCTTGGTTAATTGGATTTACCCTGAAATAGTGACGAATTGACAGCTGTTATTTAAGCTTTGGGAACGACCTAAACGGGTTTATTTTGTGTTATCTATTGATCACCTGGGATACACTGGCCTCTTTGTGTTGCTCTGAACATGCTGTCCATCGCCAACGAGTTGCATTAAAGTGTAACAGTTATTTTGTGCTCTGCTGAACGTTACCGTTTGTTTTCCTCTATCACAGATTCACCACTGTTATGTATTTGGTAGGTAATGTTTGTCTTTTCTCTTCCGCTGGAGGGCGCCACCCAGTGTTTGAGACTGTCCTAAAATTGCTGTTTGCGCGCGTTTGGCTGTGAAAAGTACAGTTGTGCGTTTTTCACAACATCATAGCAAATGTTGTTTTGTCTTTTGGTTTAAGAAGGTGACCGGTTGTCTAGCAGGGAAATTAACGAAGAGGTCCTGAACGCAACAATAAATTGCTCTTCATGGTGTACAGCTATGCTATCGTTAGACCTCTAAAGTCACGTCATCCATAATGCGAACAACAAACGAGTGTTGACTGTTTTATATATATTGAGTCAGCAACAATTACGGTTTGTATTGACTGAGACGAGATTACTTGGCTGCAAAATGGTTGTGGACGACAATGAGTTCATGAGCATCCTGAAGGGGAAACGAGTCAAATTGACCCTGAAGACTTCGTCCTACCTGGGCGTCGTGCAACGTATCAATCCCAACAAAACGTTGGTTTTGGCTGAAGGTTAGAGAAATATTCATATAACATCTGTTTGAGTTGAGTTAAGGCTTTGCTCATAAAGCTACCGAGGAGTTAGTTACAGGACTTTGCTGTTGGCTAAATTACGGATGCTAGCTAAACTTACCCTAACGGCTAACTTGGTGTGTTCCAGTTGTAAATGGCAGTAATGGATGTAAGTTTCCCGGGTCGAAGATGTTCTTCGGCCATGAGATTCTGAATGGTGAGATCACTCATTACAAGAAATGGCTGCAGATGGAGGATACAATAAGTATTTTTGTATTGTAGTTGAAATACAATTTTCCCATATCGTTTCTCATTTACAGTGGAGTTTACCGATGAGGCAAACACTGAGAGTGGGTGAGTCCTCATTAAGATGTCTGCAGTTTGTAACACAATGTACCAGTTCTTTCTTGTCCACAATCTGAGAGATGTTTACAGAAATACCAAGGAACAAAACCTGGAAGACCAATTCATTGTGAAGAAGTTCCAGCCATATAAGAAGACTAACACACTGGGTAAATTCAATAACATGTATAATTACTGCTCAACCCCCAAAGAGAAATCATTAATTAATCTTTTTTTTTTTTTTTTTTACAGATGATGATGATGATGATGAAGAACAGTATATCCGATTCGTGGTCGTCGATCAGTTTCATGAGAAGTTTGGACCTGCTGTAAGCTGATATGGAGTTTATTTTAGCATACAAAGTAAATGCTTGGCATATATTCTTAGGAAGGTGCGTCTGAGACATGCTGTCTTAAAACTTTACCAATGTCTGACTTGCTATCCTTAAGGTGATGCACATCAAGAAGCAACAAGTGGTTGGTGTGGGAGCCGATGGAATGGACATTTATAAACATGGTAGACTGATCTGGCTGCAGGTGAGAAGTGCTCTGGAACATACTTTATGACGGTATATCTATTTTTCTTTACAAAAACACCATGGCATTGACTGTACGTCTGTTTCACAGAGTTTCATTGCAAGTTCCAACATTTCCAAATTAATTATCAGGCTGCTCTCTATACTTGCTGGATGTTACAGTAAGCAACTGTTTGCTAATAAGCTGTGTCAGGTACATTCTCCCATTCCCTCCTATTTATCCTTCATCTCCTCCATTGTTTTTCACCCAGATTGCTACTAAAAACAAGGTATACCTATTTGATATCCTGTTACTTGGAGCCCAGGCCTTTAAGAATGGTCTCTCCATGATCCTGGAGAGTAAAACCATACTGAAGGTGAGCAGTGCAAACTGATTGGGTTCACTCCCATGGATCGTCATTGTGTCTTTAATGAGTGTTCATTCGGCACAGGTCATTCATGACTGCAGAGCAGTTGCTGGATGTCTGATGGCTCAGTTTGGAGTAAAGCTAACCAACGTGTTTGACACACAGGTAAATGTGTGTATAGTAGGCTACATATTTCAGAAGTCATGGCATTTTCCTCACTTAGTTTTCTCGTGTTTCTCTTCTCTTTTGCATGTGTTCAGGCAGCAGATGTCATGTGCTTCCAGTCTGAGACAGGAGGTTTGCTTCCAGACAGAGTCAGTACTCTCCAGGAGGTGTTGGGTCTCCACCAGAAGGTGCACTCGTCCCAGCTCTTATCACTGCAGATGAAGTCACGGCTTAACAAGGTGCAGTCTGATGGAGCAACAAGCTGTTTTTAATCATACAACTTTATCTGCATGTGCTTTATTGACACTGTGTGTTTTTGCAGGAGGAAACAGAGATGTGGTACAAGCGTCCATGTCCCGTACCCCTGCTGAAGGTGATGGCGGTATCAGTCATCCACTTACAGCCTCTCAGACTGGTGCTGCTGGACAATCTTATGACTGACTACATGGCCCTGGTGGATTCCTTCCTCAAAAACAGCAACTACGCACCCGATAATTTGGAGCACTTAAGCATGGTGGGTTAACAAATCTGGGACACAAATGCACCCACAGCCAGTGGGTCCTCTCTAACAGGTCAAACATTTCACAGGCCTCTGTTAAGTATGAAAACATCTCATCAGCTGCATCGTTCATTTCGCTTTTGTGACTTAAGGTGTTTTCTCTCCTTGCTCATTTGGAGCAGCTGTTCAGTAACTGCGAGGGTTTCTACCCAAAGTGTTATGGATATGTATATGAACACAGCAATCATTTTCTGATGTAGGACAAAACAGGTGGACTAAGATCACCAAAAAAGTGGTAGCCCGCTTCCATTTGAACCAATGAGCGATTCGTCTGCAGTGAGATTGGAGTCAACTCAACCAACCGAACACCGACAGAACATTTCATACAGGCCAATGCAATTCAGGATTATATACACCTTTCTTAAACCTATTATCCATGTTTTGCATCTGCAGGAAAGTGTGTTAGAGTTGCCAAAAGAGTTCAGGCTCCTGGAGCAGGTGCGTTGTGACAGGCAGAAGTCCGCGACCAGCCGCTACCCTGTCACAGAGGAGGGTCTGTTGGCTCGCTTCAATCCCAGAACTTCATCCCAGAGCACACATGCAACCGAGGAGCTTAGCCGCACACACCCAGAATCCTTTGTACCTGCAACTGTGGAATCACCTTCAACGAAACAAGTGGATCATCACCAGCCACCCACAAACCCTTTTGAAGTTATGGATGCTTCCTCTGCCCTGTCTGTGGATGTGCATGCTCCCACAGACCCAACACCTCAAAATCCAGTTCACGCCACATTTTCAGACTTCAGGAAAGATATGTCTTTCTATAATCCTGTGTCTCCAGGTCAGGGCAGAGCCTGCACTGAGCTACTAATGGACATGATGGGAAGAGGAAGGCCGTTTGGGAAAGAACAATCATCCACCCCACTCTTCAACAGCCTGGGAAGAGGCTTTCTTCTCCAGATACCACCAGCTCAGACCCCCCAAAAACAGTACTAGAGAAGGGACAACTCATGGTGGGAGGGAGGCAGCTTCTTCATGCCCTGACCTCCGGCCCTCCCAAGAAGAAATACCCCAGCCTGACACCTTTGCTACTAACCCACCCAAGGACACTTTTAGCTTGAGAGGAGACTGTTTTTCACAGTCCTATTTCAGGTCTCTCAGATATGTTACAAACATTTGCTCTTCTGCAGTTTTTGTTTTCCTAGACTGTCCAGTAGATGGCAGTAAATATTGTGTTTTGTTCAAAGGTCTGTGTGATACCAAGTGAGAAGTCATTTACAAAATGTTTAAAAAAGAAGTTTGAACTTTGCATGCCAGTTTTTTTAATATATGTTTTTATTGTTTGGCTCTTTCTGTATTAATTTTTACATATTGTAAGTCTTATGCCACTAAATCCTGACCCTAAATCCTACTCACCCTTGTGATTGATTGGTAGTTAATAGCACTCGTAACAGTAACATCTCGATAATTAAAAGATCAACACAAATCATATTCTTAGATAACGAATGGTCAGGTGTTTATAATTTGTAAATATAGTTTGGATTATTTTTATCGCTTTTATCATAGCGAGTATTTCCTGATAGTCATCCAAAATGCCAGCAAGTATTAGTTTTGGCTGTTGGAACACAAATAAAAAAACAAATCAGGACCTCATGGCCATTACATCCTAATTTGCTGAGCTCAGCATGATTGATTGCTTGTACACTTTGGCTTCTGTGTTTCAGTTAATTGATTTTGAAAAGCAGAAAAGGACATTGATGGATCTGCTGTTAATCGAGCAAAACATTGCTAGCTGACACTTATTGATATTACTGATGACCAAAAAACATTAGACTTGGCACATGCTGAGTAGCAATGCTGAGTCTGTGCAGCTGCCGTCATCACTGTAGTTCACATGTACATGATCACAGGTGGCCGGCACCTGCCATGTTCTAGACAAGCACAAAAAAAGCAGATCTTACACATCTAATTTGATGCTTGAGGTGCCATGCAGATTTTCAAAAGGCACTGCAAAGCCATTTTGCCTTGATCATCAGAGGTGGAGCCTGGGATCAAAACGAGGCACGGACTCAACAGCAGAGCATTGCTGCAACCTGCAGTGCAAATGGGCCCCCGGTATTAATCACATCTTATTGCTATGGTTATCTACATGCAGAAGCTTGGGCCCTTTCCAGAGCTTTCTAATTGAAAGCGTGAAACAGATAATGTAGGATTTTAATTAACTGGGAGGCCGCCCGGCACAAAGCCTTGCATCTCTCTTAGCAACTAGCTCCTCCTCAATGTCTGCTAAACACAAGCAGGGTGGATCTTACCCATATGCCTCTTTAACCCTTTGAAATGTTGCTTCGTATGTATGCGGGTGGGTTTACCATGAAGCCAAGGTTTAACACATCAGTCAAAAGCTGATTCACAATATCCGTTAGCTGCTGAACACAAATCTTCCCAAAGTTGATGCCGTCCTACACAAAGAGACTTTATATGAAGACTTGGGTCACAATAATGAGATTTTCATAAATCTTTAGAATTCACTGCACAAAATCGTTCCACATACGGACTTAGAACCTGTTTTATTTATCTTCACTTAACATTGAAGTTGTATGTGTGTGTGTGTGTGTGTGTGTGTGTCGGTGTGTGTGCGTGTGTGTGGGGGGGTTACAGGTCTCTGTGGGGCTGTGGAGGACAGGCTCCTGCCATTGACAACCAGATTGAGACTCTTATTTTAGAGGACCTTGCATTTCCTCTCCGTCACAATAATGCCTTATGTGTAGCACTTCCTGTTTCCCAGGCCTGAGAGGAAGGAACAGGGCGCTTGTCACACGGTAGTCACCGCTTCCTCCCTCCCTCTCCCCTCCCCCTGCTCCCAAACTTCAGACAGTGTTGTGTCCTTCAGAGGGAAAGATGACTGCACCTTCAGCATCACAGCAGGATGCTGTCGATCTATTTATAGACTCAAGTTGGAAAGGTAGTGCACAGACATAAACACAAACTTTAGGATGTCCAGCTGTGTTGATTTAGCATCCGAAAATGGAGGTTCCACTGTGTACGGCCAATGATTGTTTTGACTGCGCAGTGGAAACGATGAGGCCTGCTATGTGCTTCAGGTGTAATGACAATAGATCACCCCTAAACAAAGATCCTCACTTTGAGATATTCGCAGGCTGTTGAGCCAATGGAGCTTCGGCAAAATCAATTTTTTTCTAAATACAAAGGTTCTTTTCTATTCATGAACCAAATTGTCGATGGGTGCAAGCATGTTAGAAGGGCTGGGCAACAAAAGCACCCAGACACGTGCCAGACTGCATTATTGATCACTTAGATTTGTACCACCCTTTGTGACAGCACCCAAAACAAAAGCATTGTGTCCCTGTACCCACTGTCTTATTTACTTTCCACCATATTACTGTCATGCTGCCGGGTCTCCTGTTACCCAACAACACCACAGCGACAGCGTATTCAGAAAAGGCCGGTGCTCCTAAGCAACCGTCCCCTCTCTTAATGAGTGTTAGGCTACAGATTTGTTCATAATTAATAGGCTCTCATTAAATATTAAGAAACTGAGGGATAATTTACAGGAAACCAGGCTCTTTAAATGGCGTCTTGTTAGCTGGTTTGCGCTTGTAAGCATTCAAATCATTGTGAAGTTAGCTGACGATGTGCACAGTCAGACCACATTAATACCGCTGAAGGAAGGGAAAGGCTGATCACAGTTTGGACCACTGGACCGTTCATAACCACATTGTTTGTGAGCTTTTTAAATTTGTACTCTTGATTGCACCCCGCCACATAAACATCTCTCAGCTAATTAATAGCTCGTCTGGCCTGAGGTGGCAGACTTGGCCAGGAGTAACATATATGATTGGCTTGTTGAGAGAACAAGACCTGCTTGTCTTACCTGAGTACAAAGAGGCAGATTAATAGGCAGCATTCAGCGGTTCACAACAAATTAGATGCATGTCAACAAAATAATCTCAATTTCATTATTCATGTAACCACGTGTAATCCCTTTGTATTTATAGGTTAGGAGGACTATAATCAGATATCAGGTTCCACTATGACACTGAACTATATCCCCACAGCCTATCATCCATCTGTTAGAAAAACCCATTGTTGAATCCTGCTCAACCCCCCCACCTCTCCCCGTCTCTCTCTCTCTCTCTCATGTTACAAAATGACCCTCTTTTGCTCTCCCCTGGTCATATTCAACGGGGGAATGAATATTTCACGTGAGAAAGGCCGACCTATCCAGATGGCCTCTCAAGTACAGCAAGAATGAGAGCAAAACACAGCATCAATATTTCAACCGGCCTTACTAGGGGTATGTATATATCCCTACGGTCAGCAAAAGCGCCACTCAGGAAGCACATGCATCCAAACAAGCAGGCGTACGCAGATGCAGGCACACAATATGCATCTTTATGAACTGCTGGGCTTTGTTTGCTCAGGCTGCATGGAGCATCAGGACCTGGAGGGCCTCTCCAAAGGAATCAGCCATATTGTGACCTTCAGCTGGAGCAGACGAGCTCAGATCGAGGTGGATTGACATCTGAGGGAGTAGATGAGAATGTGTTTGATGCAGACAGAGCAGGAATGTCAGACTGTGCATGCGTGAACTGAATGATAAGCACTTGGTTTCTTCCCTTTTACTTTTAAGTGACGGTGTTTACATGTTCCCTGCTATGCCTATGGGATGTTATTTGAGCCCATAGGCACTCAGTAATTGAGCCAAGATAGCCAAATATTGTTGTTTGGCATAACTTCAGACTTCACTAAACACATGAAATAGTATATAGTAAGGTATTCATTAGTTTCTGAGGCTGGGAAAGTAATACTCCACCATACATTCAGGCTCTTCTATGTGATGTCGTGTTAATAACAAAGTCATAAAGATGGTTTTATTCTTTCAGTCCCATTCACTGAGCCTCCACTGAAATTCTCAGGTCCCCCCAAGCAGCGGCCCGCCTCCCCCACTTTCAAAACCTTTGACATATGACATAGCACCAAGACGAGTTTCAAAGCCGGCATGTTGCAGGTATAGCTCATAAGACACTATAGTACTCTAATTCATCCAGTATCCGTTGTAGAGAAAAGGCTTATCCTTCCAAACACAAGCTTAGCTCAGGGAAAGGGACTGAGGACATTTGGCCACCACTTGACCAACCACAGAGTAACTGGCCCAGTTAAAGTGCTCGAGGCTCTGAGACTCCGCTCTCATTCACAGGAGATAATGGCACAATGAGCAGGATACTGATGATTTGGGCAATGAACACAGACACATGCCAGTGGCACGCCTGCAGTTTAATATTGCAAATGTTCCCATTAAATGTGAATTTTTTACAGCATTACATTATTGTCATTGTAGTAGCCTTGAACATTCGCATGCGGCTGTAATTAATCTTCTGCAACAGCATCAGTACAAAAACAGATTTCCTTACGTTGCTGGCTTTGAGAAATTTTCAGGCTTTGCTTGATCGAGAAAGGCCAGTGTTGGTCAAAGGAAACGTGTTTGTTCACCAGAATTTCTGGTAATTAGTTATTAGAATATTGGCAGCCCCCTCAGCTACAAATGTCTTTGATTCAAAAGATGGGAGATTAGCTTTTGGCAAGTTTGTCATAATTAAAGCCAGTGTGTGTGCGTGTGGAGGGGGGAGGGAGGGTCTGGAAGGACAAGGGGAGGAGGGGGCTTCCTGTGGCTGGCTGAATTAGTGCCCGCTGGTTTGGCCTGGCAGCTGCTTTCTGGGTTTGGCCCGCTGACAGCCTGGCACTGTGGCACTGTGTTGTCAGGGCCAACCAGCAGACTGTAAGGACGGCTCCAACGCCAGGCACACCAAACACAAACTCTTTCACAACAGCCGGCTTTGTCTTCCAACCAGCTTGCCATACTTGCTTTGCTTGTTATGGCAATATCATTGGATTAGTATGAGATTAAATTTGATAATTAAAAAGGGCAAATTATGCTCCTGTCATCAGGGGAAATGTAGATACCGTAGTAATCCGATCATGACATTTTACCATAATGAAAAAAATGACCAAGTAGTACTTTAATCATCTATTTCTCACAAAAACCAGTCAGGTGTCACTTTGCCTTGTCTCAGGTTTAATTGACGTTAAGTGTCTATATGATTCACTTAAGTGAAATTCAATTGAATTCAAACTGCTTCTCTTTGTCAAGCCCTATATGATAAATGAAATGCAAAGCCAGAGCAGGGCCATATGTTTCAACATCTGCTTTTCACACCCATATGAAGGCCACATTGTCAACCATCGTTGTTGTTGCACTGAACTCTAAGATTGTTAAGTAAAAAAAAAGGCTAAAAGTTATGTTGTGAAATCATCCTGATTATCTGGCGGCATGCATCTCAATCTGTCCCCTCTGGTGCTATATGTCTTCTTCATCACCTCAGTAGAGACATACTGAAAGTGTCTGCTGCAGGCCTCTGAAGGTGTTTATTGAGCTCTGACCACTCTTGTGTCGAGGGTGTCGCTGGTGGGATTTGGGGAGATCCTGGGCCGGCTGGTGCCGTGTTGGCCCAGATGCAGCGGCGTCTGTCCAGGCATGGCACTGGGTATATATGTGAGGCCCAAGAACACCAGCTGCTATCTCCTTGTCGCAGACAGCTGTATCTGAATATTCATACAAAGTGCAGATTAAAGTGTGTTTGTTTGGCCCCGACATGATGTGCCATCAAACGCACCAAAGTGGGGAACTGCCCAAAGAAGTTGTAGGTGTTTACATCCACTGCCAAGTAAATGATAAACACCCAACCTGAATGTAACCTCTGTCTCAGAGGGAGGGAGAGAACACAGGACATCAGGCTGGATTGAAGCCACGTACTAACAAAGCAATGAGTTGTTTGTGGAAGCCCTTTACTGCCACTGTGATTAAAAAAAAAACCCTCTCAGTAATTATAATGTTTCTCCAAATGATGAGAATGGTGAGATATTATGTTGATATTATTCTGATTACTTATAGGATCTTTATTTTATTCCATCACCAGGACAAAACTGGTCCTCCGTTGTTGTTTACCATTCTATACATTTAAAACATTTGTCTTCGTCTGTTGTAACACGCTCGCCATTTCACGTGGCTGATGCCTCAACTCTCCCTGTGTCGGCTGCCATTCATCCGACGCCAGTGGGACACGAAGCAAACGCTCACGCTCTCGCATACAAAGAAACGTCCCCCGGTCTCCCACCACGGCTGGATCAACTTGGCCCTCTTTGAGATGTGTTTTTGGAGGGAATTTTCTGTGAGTATTTGGTCAAATAATCTGCTGGCCTAACAGCAATGGAAGTGGTGAATGTGTATTATTGAGTGTTTTGAAACTGGAGTTGAAATGAGCAGATGGTCTTTACTTCCCCGCCTGAATAAGTGAGAGTAAACCAGTGGGCATACAGAGGGAGATTTGTGGGTAAACTGTTTTACCTCCCCTCTCTTTGTGTTGTAATGGGGAAGGAAAAATGGTTGCTAACTGCTGGCGGACAATGGCCGTGCCCTAATGGGACCGAAGTGTTTGGTGCTGCTGGTATAATGAGGATAAAGTGCTGCCGCTAATTATGGCGACCATGTGAAAGTATCAGAGCCAGATGAGCCCACACTTTAATATCACCGCAATGCAAATCAAATGATCCTCCTGTCCGACATTATGGCATTAAATGATCGTGAACATGTGTCTTTAAGTCAATGCACAATACGTAAAGTGTGAGGTTGAAACGGAAAGTTTCTCATCTCCACAGAGCAGAAGACTGTACGTCAATCCATCCGTAGTAAATCTATACGTGGACTGCACAGGTGTGCTGCAGCCCTTATCTGTCGTCGGCTCCCTCTCTGACCCTGACAACGTAAACCGACACAATACAGGTATCGCCGGCTGTAAAACCTGCAGGTCATGCAGAGCGACCGTGGCCGACTCTTTCCTGGTGAGGATTTGCTAAGCAGACCATGCTTGTCTTGTTGATTCATGCAGGACGTTGTGTGTGGATGTTCCACTCCAGTTCCACCTCCAGTCCCTCACTGCTCCACACATGGACGCCTATCAGAGGTTAATTGGGTGGAGTATAAAGACTGTTAACTGCATTACATCCCTATTACTGACCGAATGGTGATGATTGCTCATGTGTAGTGGGTGCAACATATAAACAGCTCTATTATAGACAAAACGCCATTTAACTTGACTTGACTTTGTTCTTCCAATGACTGCTGTTTGATCCCTGTGTGAAAAGATGTCGATTCCCTCCAACGACACGTCATCTGCATTCTAAAGTTCGCTTTTCTTCTGTTTTCGAATCAGATAAAAAAGAGATATCATCCGCATGCTATTTCAACTTTTCAGATTCATGGTTCCAGAGTGTGGGTGTTACGCAGCTCACAGAGCCCTAAAAGGACACATATTTGCAGCTTACAGTTTCCCATCGAGCCTCTGTCTTTGCTCCCCGTTGCAGCAGGGCCGGAGCACTTTTCTGTCATTACGAGGGCACCGCCTGAGAAAGGGAAGCAAATGGTTTCCAGGTTTCACTTTTATCTATAGGGGGAGGGCGGATAGGAGGTGGGGGCTTGGTCACAGGTAGCTCAGTCGGCTGTTGGAAAAAATGAAGGACACAGTAGAAGTGTGTCACAGTGACATGGCATTTTGCCTTAACTAGCACAAACTCCAACAAACATTTAATTGGGACCCGTGCTCACACATGTGCTGTATTTTGGAGTAACCAAACATATCTAGCAACTGAAATTATCAGCTGCATACCATTACTCTCAGGTTGTGAACCGAGGCAGCAGTTAGAACAATGGACATTGTGATGTCTGACAGAGACAAACCCTGTGTGGTCATTGGGCCTGAAATAATATGACCTCTTAGTAGTTTCCGCCAACATGAAATTACACAGTGACACTGTAGAGGGCTGGACGTATTAATAAGACTCGTTGTTAAACCTGTAATTTTACCTTAAAGCAACAGATGCCCTCGCAAGGAGTTCATAACGCTCTGTGGCAGCATAGCTAGCCCAGATGTGTCATCGTGACACCGTGACAGAGGTGAAAAACAAAAGTCAATGTTGACGAAGGGCACAAAAGAGAGAAAAAGAGTGACGTGCGGTTGTTGGTTCAGATCACACTGATTAAAGAATGGACATCATGAGAGCTGAAACATGTGATCGCCCCCTTGTGGTTAATTACAGTGTAGCTCATAAGTCCCGCCCCCTCCGTGTTGACGGGTGGGATTTTGGTAAGTTCAATGAGTTATTTGATGTTATAGAAAGTGTGTGAAACATGATTGACAGCTTCTCTGAGTGAAGTAGCGAGCGATGCGGAGGCATTCACAGACTCCTGTTTAGGGTTTGTACTTCAGAACATCGATAGGAAACGCTGTCACACACTGTGAAACCACTATTTGACTCGAGGGACTTGCAAAATACCATTAGTGGCATTTAATTTCCAAGGCTGAGACAGTAGTCACGGGAGGAAAAGATAAGCATCGGGGCCACATTGAGTTTGGTTCCTGTCTGTCCTTTGGGAAAGTGACTTCTTATTCCAAGCTGCTGCTGGTAAACCTATCAGGGCACAAAGGAGATTGGGACTCTGTAGACAACATGGCTCCTCCTCAGACAATAAGGCTTTCCTCCGAAGGGGGGAATCCTGCCCAAGGACCTGCTGTCTGCTGACTCTGCTAAATTAAAGTTAATAGTTTTAAATGCAAACCCTCAGGGTGTTTATTGTCTTTCATGTGAACCTGATTGAAACGACAGACAACCGAATTTCTTTGTGTTTGTCTTGTACTTTTGTTTGTATTGAAAACTTCAGTAAAAGTAAGTTTATAAATCCTTGGTGATTGTTTGACCTGTGTACTAATTAGTTTTTGCTAAGCAGCAGCGTGTTCTGCTGAAATAAGTGGTTATTAGACGGCAGGACATCGGCACATTTAATTCTGTTAAGGAACAAATTGGTATTATGGGATTAATGGCCTGAAGATACATTCACCCCCTTAGAAATAGTTCCTTACATATTTTTAATTTTTATTCTCTATTTCTAGCCAGATAACAAATATCCACCTCACACACTTGTGGATGTCCAAACTAGCAGTCCAGTTCCAGTTGAATCTGTTTGTTCCTCCAACAGACACACCTGCAGCATAAAGGAAAAGAAAGCCAACAAATGGTTTCAGGCTCGCAAGGACATCCAGCTTCACAGAAAACATCACCCGTTGTCATGTGCCATCCTCCCCTGCAGAATACCGTGGGAGGCATGGTAACAGCAGATTGATGATGCCACAGAAAAGGCCTGGAAGAGGGGACCAGGAGGAGCATCTTCTCCTCTGCAACCGAGGCCGACGCAGGACCTCAGAGTATTTATAGGAATGGCCTTTGCACACCAAGGCTGTTTCTCGATGTACAATTTTTTGCTTTACATGACAGCTGAGAGGGGAGAGCTAATATCATTGTGTGCTGTAAACTGCTGTACCAGCAGATTTTATCAGGAGATTTGGTGAGAAAAGAGAACATCACTTGTGTTGA
Organism: Macroramphosus scolopax; assembly: GCA_901007825.1. NCBI lineage: Eukaryota > Metazoa > Chordata > Actinopteri > Syngnathiformes > Centriscidae > Macroramphosus > Macroramphosus scolopax. The sequence goes on from CAAKHC010013182.1 coordinate 15,139, forward strand.
TGAGGTTAATCTTTTCTGATAAGGAAACCTGGAGGTTGCAGAGCTAAACAAAACACACACTCCTTGCAAACGAGGCATGTCGTATTTGTTCCTGTACAGAAGGAGAAAAACTCCTGTGTTACGCCGTAGCATAATTTAAAGCAAACATGCTTAGCTTTACATAAACAATCAAAGCTGGAGAACAATCCTCAGTCCTATAAGGGAGGAACTTCCTTTTGATTTCCCCTACACTTGTAGGACAACTGTTATTTTACTGTGGGGGAAGTTGTTTTCATACAGAATCACAGCCATTTTTCATGCCCCTGATGACTGCCAGGGTCCCTTTTCCCCTTTGCCTTGCAACATTTCCTTATCAAAGCAATTTTGTAAAACAGTTACTTGTCGTATTGACGGCCGCATGAGGTTCAGCGCCTATCAAAAGATAATCACAAGACTGTGTGCTTAACTAAAGTTGGTTCCCAGCATAATTCAGCCTGGCATGAGGTAGCAGGGAGCGACCCAGCTGCAGAGAGGGCCTCATGCGTGACCTGCCCCTGCTGCCCAGGGGGGAATGACTACAGGCATGGTTATGGGTGGGGGGTTCCCGTGTCACAGCAAAGGGCACGCTGATGTTGTTGGCATACTTTACAGCATGTTTTGATTTGGTACTCCGGTGACAACCCTCATGTCTCTTCAGAGACCTTTGAGTCCTGGTCCCACTCTGCTCACTGTCAATCTGTCCCCGAGGGTCATTTCCATCTATGGGAACATTGGTTGTGACAGTAGGACGCCCTGAGGGGATAGCACAGGGGAGAGAGGGGAGGTGGAGCCGCGGCTCCCAGTATGGTCAGACCATGAGCTCCTTCCGTGAGACCAAGGATGTGTCACCTCGGCCTTGGATAGGTCACAACTACGGGACCTTGATGATATAAGCCGTACAGTAGGTGAGAGCTCGGGGGTTGATTAAGAGCCAGGATGTGCGTGAGACATCCTCTGATGTTCAGGAATTCCTTCATTAAAGAGGGTCATGTTGATGGTCAATAGGAATCAGCCTGCGGAATAAACACGGGTGGTCCTTCAGTGATTTCAAATAAACATGAATTTCATTCACTCAACATGGAGAGGCTTGTCTCAAACATGTACATTTTTAACCGTGTACCACTTCCCCAGGATGTAACGTCGAGGATATGACGACTTCTCACTGTGCATCTTGTCACATAGACTAAATGTCAAGGAGGTGAAACTGTGTCGAGCTCTCTGAAGATTCCTTCCACTTCGCCTTCGAGTGTTCAGAATAATACTTTTCTTAACAGCCTGCAATTGCTGCAATTAGAAAGACCGTTAACATATCTCTTCAATGTATGGTTCGGTGCCTCGGGACACGTCAGGCTCCTGATTTTGTTGTTGCATTTTGTCCCTTTCCTGGCTCCCCCCCCCTCCCCCCCTCCCTTCTTGTGTCTGACAAATCGTTTCCAGCTAATTTACGACGGTTTTAACTGTGGGAGAACAATACCCTGTGGACGTAACGCGGCGCAAGCTCTACCACATGTCCCCGAAAAAGAGTGAGGTGCTCACAGGAAACACTTGCTGAGATAACAAGATAGTAAGGAAAAGCAGGGCCACCGAAAGGCCGTGCACAGGGGAGGGGGGGAGGGGGGGTGCACCGCGGGAGAAAACGGTGAGAGTGTTTTTTGAGGTGCTTGTATACATTTATCGTTATGGCGACGTCATTTACAAGACATACGTTAATTAATGAGATATGAAATGAAGAATAATGTCCCTGTGTCAAGAGATAAACATGATGGGGCAGTTAGGGTATGACCCCTGTTTTTATCCTGAGCTGGAGGGAGGGAGATAATGCTTGTGGGTCCCCCCCCCTCTCAGCCCAGCCTCCTGATGAGAATAAACATTTGATAAAACAGTCAAGATGTGCATCTACAGAGGTTGATTATATGTATTTAGCCCAGATAATCATTTCTGGATCTCATGTGCTCTACAATTATCGGCAGCACCTGTGCCCGGCCCACCTGCAGTCATCTGCAGTCATTACCATGAATGCCAAGCGGCAATTTAACCACAATTATATCAACAGGAGGAAAAAGGAAACATTCAGCAGCCCCACAACTCAATAACTTCTCTATTAAAAAAAATGCTGCTGTGTTTTTTCGTCGCGACAGGAAAAGCACCTTCTCGATAGGATTCCTGGAATAACGAGCCACCAAGAAACCTGTGCATGAAGACGTTTAAAAATGAGAGAATAGGGTTTAAATCTTGCCAGCTGGGTTAGGGTTGAGCAATACAGGTGACACGGGGGACAGCAGGATTAAGGCCATGAGTCAAGCTAATTGATGAGCCTACTTGTTTTCAGTGAGACTGAATATAGGCAAGAAGAGGAAAAGGAAGGCAGTCTTCAAGGCTGCCATGTTTGTGTTGTGAGGACCGAGGTGAGAGGTCAGACAGCACTTAGAGCTTTCTGGCTTATTAAACTGATCCATCCATTTGCCGGCGACTTTCACAGGGTGGGTCAGGGTGAGTTTCTCCTTTATGCAGCGATCCTGGTGGGAAAGGAGAATCTGAAAGGTGGCAAGCCCTCCGAAAGATCAATGAATGTGGTGGAAAAAGGAGTGGTCCGGGGCAGCCAATAGGGGCCGGGCCACAGGGAGCTGGAGGGAGATAATGTAAACAAGGAAACCACCTGATGTGAGCAGGGTCAGATAAATGCTCAGCCCTCCACAGGGGCAGGTGCTTCCTGAGTTCTGCTCTCTCAATCAGCCGGAGCCCGTTGGCCCTTCACACTTCTTCATTCCTTTTTGTTTTCTCATTCTGCAGCAGTTTTCCTAAAAGTATAATTCACGCCCCTGATAGCAAGATTTCGGAGCAGCCTGTAATCATCGCCTGCTTTCATCTCGCCGGAGCAAAAAGCAAACATGGTGGGACAGTAAAACGCAGACCGCACCGATTCCCTGAAATTATGACAAACATGCAGGCAATAAAGATAAGTCCAGCTTGCAGCTCGTTGCTAGGCACACAATGTATAATGGTGAGCATGTTCTGCAAGGGTCTGCGTCTGCAGATAAAGAGGACGTCTAACCATATTGCAGAGGCAACCTTTGTGTTGCCACCTACAAACAACAAACCTACAAGGAAGAAGGAATAGTTCTCCAAATCGCTCACGTCAATTTATTCCCTTCTCTTAATGTCCCCTCGCTCACTTTATTCTTCTCTCTCTTTCTTTTTCACTTTGCTGTGATTGTTTTGTGCTGTCCAATGAGGAAGGAAATCGGTGTGAGAAAGTGCCTGTTTTTTTGGGACCAACAGGAATTGGCTTCATCACAAGCGGTTCCTTTTTTTGCAGCTGGAACAATGCACTGGCGTCACACCCCTTGACTGGACCTCGGCATTTCACATGGAAAAATGTTCACCGAATTCCGCTCCCAGGCTCGGGGTAAGGCCGAGGATGGGATGAGGCTGAGAGGGCGGGAGGTGGAGGGCGGAGGGTAATGGCTGGAGCTGAGCGGGTGACACGAGGTGACCACTTGTCACTGCCGCTACCAGACAACCGCAGAAAGTGAAGCACCACCTGCGGGACAATTAAATGCGTGGAAAACTTTACATCCTTCATAGTTGCAAAAGCAAACCTTCAAAGCAATGTGGACTCATAACTAAAGTCTACATGATTACATATTGATGGTCCATCAAGTAAACTACAGTTTCAAAATCCAAAAACAATTTTCATAAATGTAAATCTCAGACACGAGCCAGCGTCTTACCAAACCACTGGAAGGCTCAGTGAGTCATATTGTGTGATAGGTTAGCTAAATGCTCCTCTGGGGTTACATAAGCTTCTCAAAACACCGTGTTTATAATTGCCGTGAGAGGGAACACACGGCTGCTCTCTCAGAGTCTTATCAGCATCAACAAATCGTATAGAATCTCTGCACATTTTGTACTCGGCAGAAAATTAAGATTATTACTTATAGTGATTCCTGAAACGTATTCCGTTCTGTTGACTTCAAACAGAAGCATTTAATTAGACGTCCCTGCTAAAAGACAAGTACGGGATGTTCTGAGTTTTGGAGATATTCAAATTTCCTCCCTCCTGTTTTCCTTTTCTTCCCAGCAGATGAGAGACATAAAACATTTTCGTCATTTCAAAACATTTCAGTTTCCTTCGCTGCCGTTTTGACCCTCCGTGTTTAAATCAGAAGACGCTGTAATGCAGCCGGCTTCGCAGCTCTGCAGCACACGTTGCGTTCATGCAGAATACGGGTACAAGCTAAACAAATGACTGCTTAAATGTGTCAGATCTGCACTCGTACTATCAGCCTCATTCATCATCCGCGCCGTTAAATCACTGCGGTGTGTACGAAAACATGAATTCTGAGAAAGAAAAGATTAATCTGCATGATACAGCAAAGCGATCCATCTAAATCAATTAGAAGTGTACCAGCTCTTAAAGAAAAACATTCAAATCCGATTGCTTACATTTTTGGGAGCGAGCATCGTTACCTTGGCACGCCATTGGACAGGAGTGAGGAATCAGTCCTCTTCCTCGCGTTCGTTTTCTTCCCACATAAGGAAGAAATTTGTCGTGCAAAATGCAAACATTATGTAAAGGAATGATGGCATGTTCAGAAGAATGACATCCATCCTATGAGTGCTGGCCGGAGAGCACAGAGTTCTTGAGAGATGTCAAATATTGAAGAAAGACATGAAAATTGCCTCTGAGAGCCGAGTCGGAGGAGGAAGAACCGGGGCAACTTGGGACTCGTAGGGTCGAGTTGGATCAACACTCTGCAGCCATCAGGCCTCTCAGCGAGGGAGGTCCTCCTGCAGTACAGGGCAGATGTCAGAAATTAGGCTGAATACATCTCCCCGCTTGTTAGGCTCTGTGAGAAAACATAAAACCCTTCTACCCAATGTTGAAGATCCAACCTCAATGAGCCTTTACTAGACAAACAGGCTGCACCCGGACTCTTCACCACCAGGCTGCCGCGGAGAGGATCAATCAAACGGCACGCAGGCAGCCCCTGTTGTCTCGGTGTGAGGCTGAGTAAGCAGGAACAGAGGCCTGAGCATGAAGCCCACTAACTCTTTGGCCACAGGCACACAAAATGCTGACGGAAATACACGCATCTTCCATCTGTGCGGTACGCCGCTGTTAATATCACGACCGGGGCTTAGGTTGACTTGGATAACAATAAGCGTGCACAAAAGGATCTGCATGTGTTGTTTGTCCTGAGTGGAGATGGGTTTGTGTGTATGTACACAGGGAGCAGTTATGAGGTCTAAATTGAATCCGAACGAAAGGTCACATTTCACTCTCGCTGGGACAAAAGAAAAGACCTGACACATGTGAAAGTCACATAAATCGGTTTCTCTCGCTCCCACGGCCTCACGTTTTATCCAAAATAACACACGAGGAAGAGAATCCTGAGATTTGCTGCTGGGGAAGCAAAGGTAGGAAGCGGCCCGAAGTGGGAAAAGGACCAAATAGGAATTTCAAAATCGTCAAAAGGAAAAAACAACAGGCCCTCCTAAAATATTTCTGGGTCCTTCCATGTAAATAAACAATAATATAAGTGGTGGGCTGCAGAGGTCATGTGGCCTGCTCAGGAAGCGGAGGAAGAACAGCAGATAAGAGATCATTAAGCTGCTTGATAATTAAACCAGATCACAGGCCCGGATCACACCGAATCACGTCATCTAACAGCCTCGCATGCCAAGATACTAATCACGCTGATGGTAGCAGTGATTGTAGCGCGTTTCCCCTGAGGACAACATGTCTCACGTTTGTGGACATTTTTCTCCTGATTGAGACGGCAGGACGGTCGACCACGGACAGGTGGACATGAAGGGAACACACCTGCTCACACCTCAAGCTAACAGGTAGATTAGTGTGTGAATTACAGGCTGCTGAGGCCTGAGGGTTCACACACTCTCAGGTTGGTCTTCCTCATAGGCTGAGTGCAGTTTTTTAAAGCCCTTTTCACACCAGCACGCTCTTCCCTCTCCTCCATTTATCTCTTTCCTCTTCCTGCTGTGAGGTTTTGTGTTGCAAAGAAACGATGCTTTGACTCTGGCAGAGGGAGGATTTCCTCAAAGTGGCTTCTTCCACACACATAATTAGCCCTCGCAACGGTAATCACTCAAGAGCTGCGTGGAGACGAAAACATGTTTGGTTTCTGCGCTCTCGTCCTTCACTTATTTAGTTTCTGTTAATGTGCGGCACAAGATAAACACGCACGGACACGCAAACAACAGCAACAGGAGGGACAATGGCCATAAAATAGATCTGCGGAAATGTCGCAGGATATGACGTCATCATTCGGCCAAAGTGGCAGATGTGGCGATGCCCACGGTCCCCGCTGACTCTCCATGTGTCGGAGGTGGAGCTGGTGTGTTGGGATCAATATCAAGGGAGGACACATCACAACCTCGCTGCAGTCTGTTCTCCCCTGCTGCCCTCTGGGAGGAGGTACAGAAGCCTCGAATCACACAGCAGCAGACTGAAGGAGCTGTTTCTTTCCATATGTCAAAGACTCCTGAACAATAACTCAACCAATACACACATTTAAGTGCAATGAATGTACAACCTGGGTGCTCTCAACACACACACACGGTGCAATACTCTGCCTCATGGAATACTGGCCCACAGAAACATGACCTCAGATCACATGTTACACACTTCAATATGAGCAGATGCCTTAAATCCCCCGTGTTGAGGTGTAAATTCTGCTGCAGGCATGAGTGATGTCATCCAGCAGACGTCGTTTCGTACGCTCAACAGCTTCGGGTCGGTGTGGTGGCACCTACATGCATCACTAGATGGTTTCAGTGACCAAAGTGTGTTGCTGGTTGCATTGTAAGGATGGAGGAGTGCTGACACGGCAGTGTTTTGTCAACACCGTAGCAAGAGGGTGTCTGGAAAGTTCCACAACAGCCCAGGGCTCCTACGGGGACGGCAACCAGAATGTCAGGGTCTCAGAAAGCACCCTGACGTCAGCTGAAAGACCGACTGAAAAACATTCAGTTACACACGTGCGGATCAGGAATTAAATCAAATAGACTCACGTGTACAATTAGGAAGTCTGATGGTGAGCAAGTGGAGTCAGAAGTAATTGGTGTTAAAGTCAGAGAGTTTTTTTATGATTCTCTTTTGTCTGAGGTCATTTTTATTTGTGACTCCAGACGAACTCACAGCAGGAAATTCAACATTAAACCTTTTGCATTTTGTAATTCAGAACATATTTATTCCCAGCACTCCAAGAAAATCCAAAGTTGAAACAACTGCCCCCCAAACGTCAGATTCTTCTGTCTGTGTAGGCAGTGTGACTGTGTGGTGCACCGAGGGAGGGGAAACACCCCTTTTTCTCTCTAAATGCGGCAGCAGGTGATTCCTCCTCTGAGGGCGACATGCTTAGATGCCTCAGATCCATTGGCAGCGCACATCAAAAGCCCCATTGATTGGCTGGACAGATTGGGGCATAGAGATCAAATGTGCTGTAAAGAAGTGTTAAACTGCTGTGCTTTAAACAGGGCAGACTTCGGGACTAAAAAGGACCATCTGTTAGCACTGTAGCTAATTTCCTATTGCACTTGCCCAGACTGTTGAGACGATTGGAACAGTGGCCAGAACAGGCCCGTATCAGGTCAGAGCAGCGCCGGAGGGCAGACGGAGGGGAGAAATCGCTGAAGGCCACAAAAATAAGAATAAGAGCAATAATACAGGAAAGATAAAATGCTACTATCTTCAGGAAAGCTACACACAATCAGTCTGCGGTACGCCCGAGGCGGTTGACTTTTCCTTTGGGTCACTGTCAGTTTATGGACAGTTAAACTGAACAGTAAACACATACTGGCATTTAGATGAAGGCGATTAATTTGATTGGTTCTTTGATCCCTGTTATATTGATGAGGGCCTCAATCTTGAAGTGTTTTGGACATAAATAAGTATCAACAGTATGTTGGTGTGACTGTTGGCTGACGTTTTGTAAATATGCTTCCAGGCGGCCACTTGGATATAAAAACTCCGAGACTCGCTCCACCAGGCAAATCCTTTATAGCAGTGAAACATTTGAAGTAATTGTATTAGAAACATCTTGGGAACAAACAATTGCATCAGGCGGTTTCTGAATTGCTTAACTTGCCTAATAAATCCCAGTCAAAAGGCACTTTCGTTTCAAATCACAGTGTTATTTCTAAGGTTTGTATGCCAGCTGAGGAGCCGTAGAACAATCAGCTTCACAAAACAATGTCACAAAAGAAAAACGATGTCCTATACAGGGCTGCAGATGGAACTGTGAAAGAAATGTTTATTCTAGAGCCACATATGTTAGATAATTGTTTGTATTGGCCAAGAGAACCGAACTCAAAGAGCTGAAATGTCACATTATTTTCTACCATGTTATCTGTCTATTTCTATGCAATGAAACACATAAAAAGTCGGTGTTATCATATGGAAATATTTAAAAACTGGCATGTAAATGACTAAAAAGCTGCTTTTTTCTGCATGTTATCCAAGTTTTCCTACATGACGCACACAGAGGATCCTATCCAAGTATCCGTGAACCGGTTGAGCATCGTTCCAAGCTTTAAAAGGAATTGAAACCTGAGCTGCAGTTGGGAAACCTTAACCTTGGTCCATCAAATATTTAAGTATATGGATATTTTGAAGGGTATGAAGGGAAGGAAAGAGCCTCATTAATCTGCAAACGTCTCTACAAAAAAAAAAAGATTGATGATGTCCTAGTTTATGGCGGCCTTTTAGAGCGGTGAGAAGCCACAGTGATGAATAAGTGACTGCAAGTCAGCTTCGTACAGTGAGCAGGGCAGGGATACGGTGTTAAACTACTGTACAGGGCTGCAATGATCCTTCACAGGATCTGCATGCTTCAGTCAATGGTGGGAACGCCAAATACTTCAATACAGCAGAGGTATGAAATGTCCGGGCCTCTTACTCACGCTGCTCCAGACTCAATAGTCCATTGTCTCTGCCCTAAAGTGGAACCTCAAACCTATAAGTCAAAGGTGGGGGGTTGAGATGAAGTCATCTCTGCAGGAGAGCTGCTCAGCCAGACACCTTCATGGCCAGGGAACCGTTCCCAAATCCTGTTCCCTCACTGTAAATTCTCCCTCGACAAGTTGGCCTGTTGCACGGGTGATTAAAGGTAACAATGCCTGTGCCCAGCGTGAGTTTACATGTGATAAAATATGAATACGCCATTAGAATTTATTCGCGCTCGGCCAGCTTTATATGCTGTTTGCATTTCATTTCTCTTTTCCCCCTCGAAACAATTGCACACACTTGAAAGGAGCAGAAAGTGGATGTGGATAAACACTGTTGCACTACATCTCTAGCATGATTTATCCAAGTTTTTCTTTAATTGGGGGAATTCTGAGTTACCCTGTAAAATAACAGCTGAGTGCTTGCTTTTGCTATGGTCTTTTTGCAAAGCACAATAAACAACATGGTCATGGTCAGCGCTCCTCCCTGCCCTTATACAGCACAACATATACACATGCAGAGTTTCTGACCTCACATTTTACAAACATCTATTGTGAAAAATCATTATGTCTTGTTGGGCAGGTGGAACAACTCAACCAAATAAACACAATGACAACCAATTAATTTCTAATCTTTGCAAGTCTCGGATGGAGCGTCTTCATCCACTTGCGTAAAAACGCGCTTTTCAAAGCTGATTTATGAGTGTTTGCAATGATAATCCATTATTATACAGCTGTTGGGTTCTCCACAGCTCCATCTTCTCTATCTAGAGTAAACACAAGAGACAGAGGGAGGAGATTGTGCGGTGCTAGTTGAATCATAAAAGGCGCGTGCTGGCGCTAAAAGACGCGCAAACCAAGGAACATCTGGAGGCTTCTTGAGAATTAAACATCAAATATATTAACCTAAAGTTTATAACTTACATTCTAAATGAATCTACTGCACAAATTGCGTAGATAAGATGTATTTTATTGTGAAACAGGTGAGATATATCTTCCAACATCCTAATGAAAGTTGGTTATCAAGCGAACATGATGCGGACCGCAGAGTGGGCGGCGTTTATCGGGTGTCAGTCCGCGGTGACACTGCGGTATATAACCGCGGAGGGACGTCAACCATCCTTCACTGGGAGTCACTAGGCGCTGATGCTCCGCCACATGCGCGCATCACTGTTCGCACCGCGAGTCTCGCATCAGCTCAGCCAATTCCAACATCTGACCGCCACGATGGATGGGCAACACAAAGACCGCAGAATGACTCACTTGTGGATATTGACGTTACTGATATTTGTTTAACCTCTCGCCCTGGATAACTCGGTCTTTTCCTAACTTCTACGTCTGGATACGGATTGTGGAGCTGGATCTTTCACTACAGGCTTCGGAGGAAGGATTATATTTATTCCAACCACTTTATTTCTCCTCACTCCGATTTCGCCGTCACCTCTTTTGGAATTGGAGCGTTTTGTGGGAGGACACATTATAATTCCAAGGATACGCACATCAAACCCTAAAGAATGGCCGTTTGGTTCACGTCTATCATTGCAATAGTTTTAACATTATTTACTCAGGTATTTGTTCACCTTCGCAATAATAATTATTCTTCAAAAAAAAAAAAAAAAAGAAAAAAAGATTGCATTTTGTGTGCTCACTATTTGGTTCCTTTTAGGTTCTGGGATCAGGTGTCTTCGAGATAGATCTCCATCACTTTCAGAATACAAAAGGTTTGCTGGCAAATGGACTAAGCTGCGGCATGACTGGCTGCAGGACTTATTTCAGGGTTTGTTTGAAGAACTTCCAGACGGTGGTGTCTCCTGGAGACTGTATATTTGGCAATGTCGCCACACCTGTTTTGGGCACAGACTCCTTCAACATCCAGCCAGACGCCCGGCTGCGTCTGCCCCTTAACTTCACCTGGCCGGTAAGAGCACCGTTCCTGCCGCGCGGACAACGTGCTTTACGCACGCTTATAAAAGAATAAGACACACAAATGCACTCAACATGTTTGCAGCTATTTTTTATCATTTGTTATTGAATTGCAGAAAATGCGATTATAATGAATCTCATAAGGTTTTGAAACGTTTTCAGATAAAATCATTAATCTATCATCTTATAAACTAGAAATGATTAAAAAAACTGCTAATCATATATGTCATAATGCATGTAACAATCAAAGATAGGTTAATAAATGTATATATATATATATTTATGTACTGCCTAAAATAGTTAATGATAAATCATAGTATAAATGTGTCCACAGATTGTGAAATAAACACTCAAACCACTTCAAGGACACATACATTAGACACATACAATACATTTTAGTGTGGAACTGGTTTTGGTGACGTTTGTTTCCTTATTTACCTCCACAGGGTGCCTTCTCACTAGTTACTGAAGCTTGGTATTCTCCTACAGCGGACCTACCTGGAGGTGAGGACATGTAATCTGTTCGTCCACCACTAGAGGGAGACATGACACATGACTCATTACACGAGCCATCAATAACCATCACTTTAAGAATAACGTGCCAACAAATGCATCTGGCACTTTCAGGATCTCCGTCGGCTTGGACGACGTATGAGTCAATCCTGCAACACAATTGCAACTTCCCGTGTTTTATTTTTGGCATGCATGGGAAAGTGCACAAGCTCAGATGAAGCCTTGCCAATAATCCAATGCCTCTTCCTGGATTTTACACCTTTTTGTTAGGTTCTTTAGAGCACAGAGGATAATGGTCACGTTATTGGTCACACATATTAGTATTTATAAGTTGCTGCCACCTGATCACTTAAAAATGAAAATAATACTTCATATGTTTTATGTTCTGTTTTTCAGAAACCACCCACCCTGAATTCTTGATTAGCTCTTTTGCCATCCAAAGAAAGTTGGGAATAGGGAATGAGTGGTCCCAGGAGGTGCGGAACGGGACGCAGACGGAGCTAAGGTACTCATACCGGTTCATCTGCAATGAAAATTACTACGGGGACACTTGTTCCAAAATATGCGCACCGAGAGACGACCGTTTTGGCCACTACACCTGCAAGCCTGACGGGCAAAAATCCTGTCTGCCAGGATGGAAGGGAGAATACGGCGAAGAACGTAAGCACGAGTAAAGACACCATATGGACACTTTGATTTGTTTATGATAAGAAAGTCAGATTTCAGGCGACATTCATCGTGAGTTGACCTAAAAAGAAACTTACAGCTTGAAGCAACTTGTACTTTTTTTTTTTTAGCAATCATGCCTTGTATGCTGTGTTATAATAAAAACAGTAGGTTTCGTTTTTTAAATCACCTGTTACACAGTTGTGATTTTCTTTTTTTTCTATATGACACAATGTGATAAGAATTCAATGTTAACATGTGAGGACAGAGAGCCTTGGTGCGCTGTCTCTCCGGGCGCGTGCGGTTTAATCCCGGGCGGTGGTCGCCAGCAGCACGCGCCGGGTTAATCGCGGCATTATCGCACGCCACGCGCCACTAAATTGCGGCTCTATTGTTGAAGCGGTGGAGGGCGGCAGCTGCAACCAGGGCTCGAACTGCCCACCGATAACAATGGGGCAGCTGTCCTGCTTTTTTGGGAGAACAAGCATCTGCTCCGCACTCACAAGCCGTTTAACAATAATAAAGCATGCAAAAATCAATGTAACATAGAGCCCAGAGAATTATATTTTACATTATACCAGGTTTTATATTGAGAAGAAACACGTGATGCAATCATGTTACACCTGGCTTTAAATATCCCTCCATTGTTCTTTTTTTAAACAGCAATCTGTCTTGAAGGATGTAATGAAAACAATGGAAACTGCACATTACCTGGTGAATGCATGTGAGTATTTGGTTTGTTGTATTTGGTTTTTATTGTTCATAACTATGCTTAAATGCTCAGCCATGTTCATTCTGAGTTGGTGCACAGCTCCATCACTTTGGAAAAAGCAGCTTTTGACTTCAACCAAAAACATTTTATCAGGAAATCATTCAATTTAATTTAAATAATTACATCATATGAGTGTTGAATTATGTAGGTCTTTTACTTTTTGACAACTGTTAAGTTTCAGCTGGTTACTGTCCTCTTATGTAACAGTTTCAGCCTCTCACCTGCCTATTTTTGATAAAGTTCCATTAAACACCTCAGCTTAAGACTTCTGAGCATCTCCTGGAACTTCACATCAGCTTTCACAGTCATTAAAAGTCCTTTCGTAGAAGTGGGCATGACTTATAGTAAGAACGCAGTGTTCATTTAAGTGTAACCAATAACGGTTTGCTGTTTTACATGTGACCAGATGCAGAAAGGGCTGGCAGGGAGTCTTTTGTGATGTGTGTCAACTCCATCCATCCTGTAAACATGGTACCTGCAAACAACCGTGGCAGTGCACCTGCAAAGAAGGCTGGGGCGGCATATTTTGTGACCAAGGTATCTGTCGATTTACTTTTACCTGCAATGGAAAAAACAAGCAAATGAATGCAACTTAATAATTGTTAGCAGGGTAAATCTGAGAATACCTCTTTTATATTCAGATCTGAACTACTGCACCAATCACAAACCCTGCGCCAACGGGGCCTCGTGTATGAACACCGGCCAGGGCAGCTACACCTGCACCTGCCTGCCAGGTTTCACTGGGGTAAACTGTGACTCGGAGGTCAGAGAGTGTGACAACCAGTCCTGTCGCAATGGAGGCTACTGCCTGGTGAGTCCGGAAGTCTCTGTCTCTACTTTCCCACAACACAGGCTTTCCTGTTTTTGTTTTTGCCTTGGCCTATCTGTTAGTCCAGGAGGATGCAATTGATTGTCAAGTCAGTAGATGACCCAGTTCACAGACCGTGCACTGTAAATAGAATTCAAACCGAGGATAATGGCGTTTGTCGGGACAGTCATGAACAGGATATGATAAAATAAAGCCTTTTCCTAAACGTTCTACCTTTTTGCTTGCAGGACTCTGGGAATGGCTACAGGTGTGTGTGCCCTCAGGGCTTTGAAGGGAAACACTGTGACCAGAAGAAGCTGACATGTACGGATAAACCCTGCTTCCAAGGCGGCAAATGCAAAGAGAGAGATAACGGGCATAGTTACATGTGTGAGTGTCCAGCAGGCTACACTGGACTCAACTGTGAGAAGAAAGTGGATAAATGTACCTCACTGCGATGCACCAATGGTAAAACATCACTCTCCCTTTATCTATAAATCCTCTGAAACCTAAAGGGAGGCTACTATCATGCTGTTTTGTCTGTCATAGGTGGACATTGCGTGGTGGATGGTAACCTCCATTTCTGCAGCTGCCCCTCCGGCTTCACAGGACTGCGCTGCGAGATAAACATCAACGAGTGTGCCAAAAACCCCTGCGCGAACGGCTCCACCTGCGTGGACCGCATCAAACACTACACCTGCACCTGCCCTCCGGGGTTCACGGGCCGCCACTGCGACAAGCCTTCAGACCGCTGTGCCTCTTGGACCTGCCTGAACGGAGGAACCTGCACCACTGGAGACAGAGGCCATCCTTCCTGCGTCTGCCCTGCCCATTACAGTGGCCCCCAGTGCCAGTCCATCGATGTGCCTTTAACCAACACCCCCACCCCCATCACAGGCTGGGAGTCCAGTGAGAAGCTGAGCTTGGCAGCCATCAGCTTGGGAGTAGGTTTTGTGGCCGTTCTGGTCCTTCTCTGCATGCTGGTGGTGGTAATCCGTCACGTCAAGAAGCAGAGACACGAAGAAGAGGAGTCAAAGAACATGAACAACCTCTCCAAGGTTGACTCCCACAGAGAGAACCTTATATCTACTCTGGAGCTCAAGAACAACAACAAAAAGGTGGATGTGGAGGTGGACTGTCCCAGGGAAAAGTCCAATCACAAACACATCAACCACTACAGCCTGGACTATAAAAACTCCACTGGGTACAAGGAAGAACTGTCCCTCGTGGACAAAGATGAAAACTGTGAAAAGATGATAGAAGACAAAAAGCATTTCAGTAGAATGTACAGGTGAGTTGTGGGATTCTGATTGTTACATTCACTGCTTGAGGGAGGCGTTTTCATTTCAACAACTGATGTGATGTCTGTTCACTTCACAGGGAAAGACCAGAGTGCAGAATATCAACAATATGTCCTTCCAGAGATTCGATGTATCAGTCTGTCTTTGTAATAGCAGAGGAGAAAAATGAATGCATCATCGCAACTGAGGTACGTCCCTTCATAATGAATCTATCTGTTTCAGTTACGTCCCGCTGATCTCCTCACTGACTGTTTGTATTTGTCCTCCTTCCTCAGGTATAATACACGGCAGACATTTTCAGTGTCAACAGTGGACAGCATTGGACATTTCTTGTGGACTGTTTACAAGTGGGATTTATTTAAAATGCAAGTTGCTGCTCTTGAAAACTTGATAACTGGATGGAGCCGGAGCGCTCCTGGAATGCAATAGAACTAAAGCTACTAATGTTTTGTGAGAATGTAAAGACTAAAAAAAGACTGCAGGAAATAATGAGTAAATTGGACTGGCTGTGCCTGCAGAGTTTCCAATACATGACCTTGTCCGTGGGGCACGTGTGCATGTTGATGGGAAGAAGAGGACCTGTCTTCTTGGACTCCTCTCCACGTTAATGCGGTGATCATCAATCAACTTCCTGACGACGAGCCTCTGGAAGGAGACGATCCTCCACACTGTTTTGTGGCCTGCAGTGCGCTATGCAAACAAAAAAAATCAGCATTGTTCTCAATCAAAAAGGGAGAAAAACTACTGAAAACGGTTCAGCTTTGTAAATCAGATCTTTTTTTTTCTTTTGTAGGAGAATGTATGCAGCCGAGATCACAGAGCCTTATGGATGCATTTAAGAAAAACACTGTGCCCTGCCTTATCTTATCATGATCCCTTTGCACAGCAAACAGATCAAGACGGTGTAATTATGCTACACGAACATGCAGGGAAACTCATGATAAGGCCTTGTTTTATCTTATGCAAGATCACACTTAAGTAAAGACAAAGAAATAAGTGACTATCATACCAAGGACGCCTTCAATGGAAATTACTGAACCAATAATGTTATTTTGTAAGATTAGTATATCATTAGTAATTTAAGAATATGACGCACTGATCTTTCTATGTTTTATAAGATTATTTTGTATATACTGTATATTTATATGTTGAGATTAGAAGTATGAACTGTTTTTAAGTGGATTCCCCAAAAAAGGTGAATTTATTTTTAAAGTGTCGTTGGTGTTTTATTTTATTATTATTATTATTGTTGTTGTTATATAAAAAGAAAAAAAAGAAACAATGAATACATATCTGGTACACTGTTTATCTGTCAGTCTTCAGTGGTTGAGTGTACACGTGGTCAAATAGAGATCATAATTTAAATGTTGGAATCATCTAGAGTCTTTATCAGTCGTGTCAGCAGCCGGTGCAGAAGTGGCTTCATTGTCTATAGTTACAGTAATATTTGACCTGGTAGCATCTCTAATGATTTGTCCATGACGTCTATGTCAGTGTGATGTGAAATCAGTGTGCTAGCAATCAGCATTCAGTGGACAGGCGCTGAGGAATCACTCAGACAAAAAAAGAATATATGCATTTAAAAAATCTGTATGTGGAAATAAAAAAAAATCCTTGTCTTCTTTTAACTGCTTCTCTGCTACTGTGTAGATATCTCCACCCCCAAGCAGCCCCACACCTTGCAGCATCCACAAGGGTTGGCATTATACAGCTATTGTCCACTACTACCACTTGAGGGCAGCACGTTTTGTTTGAAGTTTGAAGAAACGGACTTTCCTCTTCTTTCCTCCTCATCAGACATCATCTTGCCTTCAGAAATGACAGGCAGGGAGACACCTCATCGTCAGTGCTCAGCCTGCATGGGAACAATACACCCCTGGGCTGGACACAGACACGTAATGAGCTTAAGGAACACAGATATAACAGTTCCAAGAGTTCTATTTATGGGTAATGTGATTACCTGCTGGACCATCACTGGCTGTTTGGCACTCCGGGATGCAGGAGGCGCTGCCACATTACTGGTAAACTGTAGCAATAACAAGAACAGGAGCTGTAATTTAAAAGACATGCCGTTGACACAACCTGACACAACGCCAACAAATGATATTTTAATTTAACTGCGGTCGTCTGTGTTGTTTAAGGAATGTCGCTCTAATTGCCGAGGTGAAACCGGGTCTGTCTCCAAGCCCCGCCCCCTCTGGGATCTCATTGGTCGAGGGACGTCTCGTTCCTACGTCACCTGAAAAACAGCTACACCTGTTACAAACACATGAGACAGTAAAAGTGGTGTTTTGGTGACACTTGCCGAGGCTAATAAAAGACAGCAAATATGATTTACGGATTATTTCTGCCTGTGGATCTTCACCAGCCACATGTGCTCCTGTGTCGGAATCTTCAGCGACTCCTTGTTTGAATATTAAAACAGAGACGAGAATGAAACCTCAGGACATTTTACTTGATAAGAGCAGCCTGTGGATATTTGGTTATGGCTCTTTGGTGTGGAAACCTAATTTTGCCTACAAGAGGAGTCAAATCGGCTTCATTAAAGGGTACAAACGACGTTTCTGGCATGGAGATGATTTTTACCGAGGGGACAAGGAGAAGGTGAGATGAGTTGAGACACTGACTGCTGAACACATCATCATATTTGAATTCTTGTGAAAGTTTTTTAAACACCATAAATCTGACAGAGCATCGCTGATCTTTAGATATATCTGGAATTCTAAGAATTATTTGTCATTTAAAAATACTTTATTCACTATTTTGTTCTAATTTTCCAAATATTCTTGTTACATTTGACAAATTTTCTTATTAATTTCCAGGTTATGTTCCTGACTCGTGTTCCCCATGTTTTTGAAAGAAATCAAAGCAGTTATAAGCAACAAACTACTAAATAACTAAAGAATTGGCAACATGGAAATACAAGACTAATACTTCCTACTATATACTGCAAATAGGAGTCTGGGTTTAATGAGAGTCAACTTACAGGTCCAGAATAAGAAAACATGCCTGAACAAGGGTTTTTATTTAATTGTGTTGATGTAATTATTGAAGCTGTCTGTTTGACATGTATAGGTGTTGGGTGTTGTGTGGAGTTGTTGTGTTCTCACTATATACAACCTTCTTCTCCACAGCTGGGCAGAGTGGTCACACTAGTGGAGGATCAGGAGGTCAGTATCATCATTTTGGAAGTTTCCGTTCTGTTTCTACTGTTCGATGTGGTGAATATCACGACTATGTTATATTATATTATCAGAATTGGTAAACACACGTTTTCCAATATTCCACAATATTTGTCCGAACAACTGGTAAAAACTCTGAGAGACAATTATTTTCACATGCTGACAACATGTGATTTAATCTGAAGAATTCATCCCCGCGTTGATAATATCTAACAAGCTTCCAGACCTAAGACATGTTGGCGTGCGTCTGCAGTGCGTGCTCCCAAACTAGTGAATCACAAGAAAGGAATCCCCCGTCCTATTTGTGTTTCTGTCTCCACATCAAACTTGTTTTAAATGTGGACTACTCAAATCAGTCATACTAAATGCTGTAATTATATGTTCCATTCATTGTCTGTGGCTGTCCCGGTTCACGTTGGTAGCATGCTGAGTACGAGTCTTGGCCCCTGACTTGGAAGTGCTGATTCTCAATCTATTTCCCCTGCAGGCTTGCACATGGGGATTGGCCTATGAGGTCACTGACTCCCAGATTGAAGAGACCCTTCAGTACCTGAAAACCAGAGAGGTTGTGATTGGGGGTTATGTATCCATGATGGTGGACTTCATCCCTCAGGAGAAGGGTATGGATGTTCTCCACGCCCTCGTCTACATGGCGACCCCTGACAGCCCCACCTACCTCGGCCCGGCGTCAGAGGAGGAGATTGCCGCCCAGATCTCCATCTGCAGGGGCAACTCTGGAGACAATATGGAATACCTGCTGCGTCTGGCTGAGTTCATGAGGCATTACTGTCCTGAGGTGGAAGATGATCACCTGTTCTCCATTGAAGCCGCTGTTTTGAACACTTTCCATGACTGTGGAAGGATCAAACCTCTGGAACAAAAAACCCTCCAGCTGGGTGAAACTCCTAAATAAGGACTTCACATTGTCAAACAATGAATTTGTTTCATACCGGATGAGGGGGAGATTAAGTCTTCTTTAAGGTCGTAATGTAACTTTACAGACATTTCAGATATTCTTCTGCACTCAGCTCTGACCTTCAAGATCAGATAACGTGTACAAACTCCAAAAGCATGTGATGCTTTAAAACATTCCAGCTAACAGGTCCCATCACTTTTGATTTTCTATGAGATTTCACACCCAGTGTCAAAAGCTATGTATAATGTATACATTTTTTAATTTTGTATTATAATATATATAATAAAAAACTGTCCATTATCCATTACTCTCCTTTCTTGGGGGAGGAGCCTATAAGTTTGTTGTTGCCTCCTGGTCCCACAGCTCAGGGCTCAGGAATGTGCAACTGTGTCCTCTTGCTTCTTGGAAGAGATGATCATTCATCAGAACGCTGCTCACTGCACAAGCAAAAACAGCTTTCGGACAACTGTTCTGCATTTTCTCTGAATAATTATTTTTCTTGTGGGTTTGTTTGGCAGCAGAGCTATGTGTGTGTCGCACAATGAGCAAGTTGGGAAAACACCCGCCCAGCTACAATGTGGGTCAAGCATTTATGAAACATTTACAACTTCAATTTCAAATCTTGCATTTTCCAGAGACTTGAAGTGATGTGAAATTCCATTTAAATGAAAGATATTTCATTCAGTGTAAGGAAACCTCGACTGGGAGTTGAAATAAAAGTTTAAGCATGCATTAAGCACAAGGGAGGAGTGCAGATACGATTTAATTCCCTGCAGATAACGTTGCAAAAACACGTGCACATGCCAGACAAAAAAAAAAGTTGTTGCATTCAAACACAAATTTTAAGAAGCATATTTCTTTGGTCAAGAATCCAAGAAATCTGACCCAAACTGGGTCAAGGGTCCGAGCTGTGTGGCGCAAAAGTTCATGCAGTTCAACAGGAGCTTGCATGCCACAGCACTTGCAATATAAAGACACATGGACAGAAAGCCTCCAGAGATCCTTAAAGCCTGTCATTACATAATGAAAACAAGCCAGTTGCTTTCCTTGCAGGAGACAATGATATATTTAACCTCCTGTGGCTCGAGCTGTCGTGAAAAGAACACTGAAAATTCTGTTTACTTCACTCTGAGAACGGTCTGTTTCCACGGGAGAACAGTGTCAACAACACAGAGGTTTATCTGTGGTGTCCCGACAACATGGTTCATGTGACATTTGACAAGTGGTGCACATGTTGTGTAAAACAAGAGGTTGTTTTCATATGTTTTTGTTTTCCTCTTCATCGTACCAGTCGACGCCCCACATTTAATTTGTCATCCCAATTAATTTCAGTACAAACAGGAACAGCCAGTCTATTGTAGGGTTCACCACAGACATTGTTTTTGATAAATATTAAGCAATAAGATGTCAGGTCTCTTCCCTAGAACTTGATGTTGCAGTCACATAAAAAGAATACAATAACTCGTCTCTCCACACATATCAAAGTATCTGACTGCATGGAGGAAGCTGCAATTTGCCAAAAACAAGTCTGTTTATGAACGCTGAAAAAAAACTGACATAAAAATCATATCATAATAATGTAACAATTACAATGCGTTAAGTCTGTAAATTGATTGCTCGTTCTTCACTGTGCACCTTGAACCTCTGATCAATATCATGACCCTGCTCGGTCACCTGCTGTCTGTAGTGTTTATATCTACATGTCTATATGTCGTTATCGTGTGAGCACTGATTATGAGGTAAATTCAACAAAATGAAGTTCATGTCAACAGGATGTGTGATTGTCCTCAGAGTAGTGGACACGCAGTTTGGATCTTCCAGCTGCATGCTAATGTGCACCCAGCCTGAACCCCGACCCTTGACCTTGGCTTGGTCAGTGCGAGGCTGAAGGTTTGCCTGGAAGTGTGTTAAAGAGAAAGTGATTGGGCCACTAATGGAGTCCATCCGCTTTAAAGCTGTAGCCCTCCCATATCGGGTCGTGCTTCGGGATCACCTCCGTTCACTAAGGGTCACCTCGCCCCTGTTAGTGGAGATGAGGGCTGCGCGGGCATGGAGGCCACTTGAGCACAGGAGGAAGACTGTTCATTGATAAGGCACAAACAATGTCTAAAGATTCTGCAGTAAACAACGTGTCAATCCATCAGTCAACAGAAGCTAATGTGGTGTACTTTGAGGAGCTGCTTCGTGACTGGTTGAAGAAGGAGGAATCCGTCCTGCCGTCTGGGCGTGATCGCAACTTGTTTTCCAAAATCGTTTGTCATTGCATGAAGAGGGGGGCTCTTCATGCAATGACAAACAACATTCTTTGATCCAATAATTGTTGTCTGTGGTTTATATATATATATATATATATATATATATATATATATATATATATATATATATATATATATATATATATATATATATATATATATAAAAAAGTGTTTCTTCTCCTTCCAACAAAGCATGACTCACACACACTGGATTTTTTAATTCAATCTGTTGGTACCAGGACTGGGGACTGAACCAGGCTCCAGCCAGAGAGCTGCCTCCTGTTTCATTAGCCGTCTCTATCCCGAAGGAATCACACTTTCTTGACACACTTAATTTCATTTCCCTAATCCCATTTACACTCAAACCCACCGCAGCTGTGGGGAAAGGACGATGAGATCATGTATGACAGAACTCTGTTTTAACTTTACATCACCGCCAATGTATTGTTTGTATACATTAGTTTGGAGACGAATCAAAAAGGTCTCAATGATTCTCATCGTAGATGGTAGAAATAAAAGACATTGTAACGTGGAAGGAGGAAGGAGGTTGAGGACAACCTTCATCATCTGCTGCCATGATTGGACCATTAGTTTTGTTTAGGGATACGAACCTCCAATTACGTAGATCGTTTGGAGTGTAGTTGGGACATGGTGGTGTTGAGGTCCTGTGGTGCTGTCGTTCAGTACTTTAAAACTCAATCCCCAAACACGCTGTTCATAATCATCATCGTCAGTTACAGAATTACTAATTTTGTGCTCTCTGGGATGCTGTGGTGGACAGTTTGGTAGCTGCTTCCTCAGCCTGCGAGTAACATTCATCAATGAAATTCACGAGATCCAAAACCGTTTTGTTGCGTCATGTACTTTAGCATCCAGGGAAAGCAGGGCTGGAAATATTCCCAGGGCTTTATTGTTTCACTTTGTGTTTTATTTGTACAGTTTGCAACGCTTGTGCAGACTAAACCTTTTGTTAAAACATATTTCAGCTGACAATGGTATAAAGGGGAGGAGAGGAGGCCGGGTGAGAATGTGCTTCCTGGTTTACTTTGCAGGACTGCCAGGAAACATCTGAGTCCAACTCAGTTGAGCATTCAAACACGTTCAATCCTGCAGACGACTGAGCCTAATGTTCCCCGTTGTAAACATGTCAGCAGCCTCTGACTGTCACATTTGTGAGGCAATATAAACCTCTCACGCAGTAAACCTGCGGAAGAAAGAACAGTAACCGCTGTTTTGTCTCTGTTACAATCACTTGCGATTTATTAGGCACAACTAGACAGTGAGAATGAATCCGCCCTCCACACAGATTATAATGTTTAGTTTCTACTGGGTTAAACCGCTGCTGTTCTAAGGGCCGAGTGGAAAACAGAAGAATTGTGCCCGAAAATTAGCGGTGTATTTTGTATCAGAGCCAAACAAGCCTGCACTTTTTATTTTACATTGCAAACCAATAGGGGGCAACATATCTGCAGAAAGTTGGGGTATTCAAACCCTTTGTACCTTTGTAACCTACCAGTCGATTTACATTCCAACACTCAACTCTGCTCACAAGCTTTTGATAGTGACTGCAACGGGTCTCATGTATTGTTCCATTTTGTGACACCGATGGGCAAAGAGGGACCCAGCAAAAGTCTGCCAAGCCGACCGTCCTCATAACTTGACAGTTTATATTAAATTGATTAAAAAAAACACTATACACATAAATTATTGAAACATGCTAATAACAATATGTATAAAGTAACTGGGGAAAAAGGGAACCCGCTGTAAGGTGGACGTGAAGGTAAGTCTCTTGCTGTAGACGAGGTGTTGTCAACAGGTTGACAGTTAGTGAGCAGGATTTATTCGCAGTGCATGCAGCACATTGATGGCGCAACTCACCGGATGACATCACCCCTTCTCTCTGAATTTCTAAATAATTTCACAAAATGAATTACACGGAAATATTTCACCACATCAGTCGTTTCACTCCGAGATGATATTAATATCTGTGTGGGAGTGGACAGAAGAACTGTCAGCAGTTGTTTGGGAATGGCTGTGTGCAAGTGACGAGGCAGAGACGTGAGGCTCCAGCTCCCCCTGTCTGACAGACAGGAACTGGACTGAAACAGCAAGCACAATGTCAGAAAATACAAACTTTAATTATAAGAAAAAACAACATTCAATGTGGGTAAAACACATGATCTTCTCTGTGTGGTGCTTTATGATGGTTTGTGGTATATGTGGTGTATCGGACCCTACAGGAGTCAGTGTAAACAGGATAGATAAATCAAAAAAGAAACCATGTTCGTGTGATTAATAAAAGCTTGCTGGACTTACTTTCTCACCTTACGTCTCAGTTTGACGCTAAAGACGACCCTGACATTAAGAGCAATGAAAAGTCCCAGGTACTCTGACTCACTTTCTTAGCATGAATAAAAGGACCCTGGAGGTTTCCTGCCATTTTGCTCTGAAGTGTTTTCCCTGAAAGAACCGGAAAGGCAGCTCTGTTTCCCACACACTCACGGCGGTTTGATATCAGCGCCCCAACACACAATCGAGCAGCTGCAGAGCAACATTACGCTAAACTTATGATTCAAAAGTGTCGTAATAGCTGATCACTTATGTACTAACAGTCTTTGTATATAATTATAGCCTCCGTCTGTATGCTGGTGATAACGTCAGATCTCTGTCTGATCCTGCAACATCAGTTATGTTCTTGGATTTCACAACACCCTTTACTGTTCATCCGATACCGTTAATTTCTTAACTCTTCTTCTCTCCTTGGAAAGTCTTGTTCACTGGAGCTGCGCTTACACATCGGAAAATCACTGATTTGATGCACTTGGAGAAAAGCCAACTGCCTAAGAAACAACAACTCCATCACATGTTCCTGCCCGTATTGCTGACGAACATGCAAAACGTTCGGCGTGTCATATGTTTCCTCCAGGATCCGACGCGAGCGAGGATGCTCCGTGTTTGTTTGTTGGAAGCGATCCCGTTCTCGTGTTAATCAGCCAATTGCTGGAGAGTTTCCTGTTTGAATAGATTCTAATCGTCCACTGCGACAACAGATTCTGCTCTGTGGATTGATGTGCAGCCAATTGAAATTAAAATAAATGGAAAACACAGATGCTTCAAAGGCCAAAGGGTGAGCGGCCTGCAGATATTGTTATCAGCTCCCTTGCAATGCATCTGGCCAGGCCTTCGGATGTTGATGTGACTTATTTGCATTTGGGATCTTCATCATCACTTAACATGAAGTAAACTCGCTAGCCAGCAAGAGTTGAACTTAGCTTTGCACAAAGACTATTCTCTCCCTTGGCTTCATATGGTCTCAGGAGTGGGATGGTTTGCTGTGGGGGTCCTTGGAGACACACCCAGTGTGTGAGTCCTATGAGTGTGACTGTCAAGGACCACAGTGATGGGTGGAGCACTTTTGTGAGTGGTACCCCGGGATAGGAGGGGGTGGGTGCATGAGGGACACCTGTGTGCTTGAAGAGCATGGGTGGTGTGATTGAGTCCTTCCAAGTTATTATTTCAAAATCTCAAACCACTCACCAAAACCCAGATTAGAAGTTTCAGATGCTAAAACTGTTTGGGTGTGTTTTTCCTGGTAAAACCACACAAAGCATTTTCTCATATTCAGTCATCATATTACTGATTAATTCTGATTTCAGCAGAAATACATTGAAATCACCTCTTTGGAAATACGCCCACAGCAGAAAAAACCAAACTGTTCCAGCTTCGGAGGAAAAGAAAGGAGATAAATTCATGTCGGACCCCATTACTGATTGAGAGCTTGTAATTTGTGCTAAATCAATCCATTTATGTCATTTAGATGTTTTCGAATCGGTCTTAGTCACATGGCATGTTATTTTAAGGACGTGTGTTTTGCAGCATATATCCCACGCGTATATCCCACCGGGGACAGAGAGCAGACCCCCTGTGGTGCTCTGTGGAGGGTAAAGTGGGATTAGTCCCACTGTGCCTGGACCCCTGCCAGGGTTTAATGGAGCAGGAGTAACTAAATTGACAGGGATGCTTTCTGGGCAACAAAAGCCCAAAAACACTTAGGCTTTGCTTAGAAATTGGGACAGGCTAAGCTGATTCAGATTTAAATGATACAATACTGGTTTTGAAATGAATTCCGATTAACTGCAAACGCACTGATCCAACAAAAAAGTGCGAGGTAGTGTCTCCTGACTCACCGACTGCGATGTATTCATATACAGTACCTGATGTATGTTGGCGACAAGTCAAGTATGTGTCGTCGGAGAGAAGGTAGACAGAAGAGGTGGGGAAGATCTACAGAGACCTCAATACCTGTGAATCACTTGGTGCTGTGGTCATAAAGTCAGACTGGAGAGGCAAGTATATCGTGTTGTTAATCGGGTCAAGTAGGAACCGCACAAACCAGTGTTCCTGGAAATGGGGTGACACAGTTACACCTTTAAATGACAATCTATGTGTCACATCAGACTGAAATACTGTATCGCAACAAGGAAAGGATATGTTGCCTTCATATAACCTCCACTGACATGATTCCCAGAAGATGAAGCCTGACGTCTGACTCTTCCAGCACAGGCCTTGGCAAAACTTGGGGGGTCAAGATGTGTAAGTCTTCGCTGAAAGGGCAATTAAAGGGCAACCGTGAGTGGACATCGAGTTAATCCATCCCAGTTTATGTTTAAAACTAAAACAATCATTGTAGGACCTTTGACATGAAGCTGCAAACAGGACCAGATTAGATTATGTTAAGCGTGCACATAGCAAAAGTGTGCAAGCCGTGACCTTCAAGTGTCACCTAGAGTTGAAATAAGGTGAGGGAAAATTGTTCCATTATATGTGTGATAGAGGCACGCAACATGCTTTAATCCTTACCACTTAAGAGCCTCGCAAATATGTACTTAAAGAGACATTATGCAGGAAATGTTATGCAAATCAGCGGTTTATCACTTCAGCCACTGTTTGGTGTCCTGTCTGCAGTGTACCATGCTGATCTCTGGCTTAGGGAGGAGCATAATCTTTTAACACCTATCTGGCAGATATTTTCTATTGTTGTCAGCTGTGGTATGAGACAGGAAATTGAGTGAGTTGCTGTGTTTACTTTTTAACAATCAGAGGAACAATTCAAGGGGACATAAGTGACATTTGAGCAATTCTTATAGTTAAATAAATTCACGATAAATTCACAATACTGTAAGTGGTGTGGAGTGGAAACGGGGGGTTCTCCTAAGTGGCACACATTAACAGACCCTTACTAAGCAGATTACCTCTATAAATCTGTGTCAGGATACATTTCTGCATGTCTACTCATGCAAAGCATAGCCACACTCTGCCGGGAGCGTGAGAATGCAGACGCAAAACATGTTTACAGACACAGATATGCAACCCAGTTGACTGTCTCCCAATGCCGAGCCACTGTTTAAGTCATCAGTGCACTGCTGACATCTGCTGCACAAGTTAAGGTACACGCAAAGCTTCCAAACACATCTGCACCACATTGCATAGAGCTTGTGTCTGCACTTGCAGCGTTGGTAGAACAGTTCAGAGGTTGATCTGTGATGATAAAAGTGGCTGGAACAGGAAAAAGAATATTTTGCCTCTGGAGATATTTAAAGACCGTTTCCTGTGTATGACATTTACCTTGGATTAAGGAACAGCATTGTGAGTCACAGCTGTCGGAGGTGTAGCATGGGAGCCGAGCTGGCAGCGTTAAGTGTGTCAGGGGGACCAGATGTTGTCCTCCTACCATGGGGAATAAACTCTATCACTCACACTGCAGGTGGTGGGAAAAAAGGGGGAGAGAAAGGGAGAAGAGAAGGAGTGAATGAGAAACAACGGCAAACAGGAAGCGGAGACCTTACAATACAATGCACACAGAGTTTCCTGCAGGCGTAGATAGATAAGGAACAACACTTTGTTTAAAGCCGTATTTCCACCCCCAAACGTTTCCCGCTCTCTAAAACCACATCTTGTAATACTTGTACAATTCCTCTGCTCCAGGGTTGATAGTGTGGAGCAAAAAGTATGGACTTTCTTATCAAATAAAACAACACTCACACTAATTTCTCAAGACGGTATAGCTACAGTATTGAGCTCAATCATTTGTAAATGTAAAATTGTGATTATTATAACGGGACCTGACGTCAGGGGCCAAGGACAAGAAATGTTTTCAAGGTTTGACCGTGGGAAAAGAATGCAAGTGCATCAACTACGCTCCTGTTATGCCTACAGAACTCATCTTAAATACTGCAGCGCTCCACTGCCGGCAGTCTTGACAAGTATTGCTTGATTTCTTTGTGGGCCTGTTGGGTCCAATGCAAATGAGGCAACACAAGGCAAGCGGTTGGTGCATTGTCATTGTGAACAAATTGTGACCCCTGCCATTGTTCATAGCTGTGAGGTTTTAAGAGGAGCTGATATTACCATATGAATTAACATACTTAATATATTGCACTCAAACCAAATTGTGTGTGTGTTTTTGAGGTGCACTGGTCGGGTTTTCTGCACATCGGGGGATGGAATAGTGGACAGTGTGGATACTGTAATCATACTGTAGGATGTTTTACAGCCTCTCAGTCAAGTTTAACACTGACAGGTGAAGAAAGTGGGTAGGGACATTATATAGGTAGTGTTTATCCGTCCTGAATTGCTACGTAGGCTAACAACAGAGTGAGCATAGTGCTGCAAAAGGAATTTGGCCTTGCAGATTGCAAGAGGAAAAGGCAAAATCACATAAAAAATTCAACATTTTTAAGAAAGCTAGTCCCCATTGGTTCTTCTGAAAATCATATTAGCTGGAATACTGGTACAATAATGAGTGTAATCGGTCAGTGAACTTATATATTAGAGTATTCTTAAGTTTTTACCTTCCATAGTTCTGTGATTCTGTGTATTCATGAACCCATTCACCCTGCAAAATACAGGAAGAAACATGCGCTTTTGCCATAAACTGCAACTGTTGACAGTTTAACAATCACAATGCCCCCTCAGCTGTGCCCTTTGCCCTTTACATGGGAGAGCAACATTGGCCTGTCCCGGTGATGGGTCACACAACCCACTTCCACTCAGCCCACACACAGCACTGCATTGTGGTCCACAGATCTTGTGGCCAGAGAGTTACAAGTTGTGTTGTTTGAGCAAATTAGGAAATGATATGAGACAAAAGGTGTTTGTGTGTGATTCAACAACTTGATTTAATGGAGAACAGAATGAATGTTTGCATCTCGACCTGGACCAGGGCGTCGATCACAGGAGCAACACCTCCCTCTATAGACCAGAATCGGTATTACATTGAATTGATGACGTCTACTGTAGTTTTACATGACGACAATTTTAGAGCTCCGTGGTAAGAAAACAAGGCTGTATCCTGATTTAATACTCTTCTTTACTATTTGAAATGCACCATTGAAAAGTTACTGGTTTATAAAAAAAAAACCCACATGATCACGTTTCTTCAAAGAGCAACTTGAGACATTTCCGATTTTTAAATCAAAAAGTAAGTCAGATTACTGCTCTGTCATCCATGCTACTCTTTCATGTTTGGCATTTAATGTGAAATCTGCTGACCTTTACACATGGTCATGCAGTCAAGTGGGAGTGACTATGTAAATGTACATCAAACGCAAACAGACAAAGTGTTGGGGGTCCCTGATCTGATTGGGCGCTTTTGTTCTTTCGAAATTGAGGTGTCCTTCTCCCTTTATTGGCACCAACGGGCCTCGGGGGAAGAAGACATCTTGTACAGTAGTGCTGCACTCCTGCATGGGCTTTCCAACTGCTGGGATGATGGAATAATAATGTTAGGAAACATGGCACAGGCTTGTCTCAGACATGATAAGCCAAACTGGCTGTGGGAAGAACTGAGCTGCATGCTGGTGGGTGATGGAGCAGTGGGGAAGACCAGCATGATCATCAGCTACATCTTCAATGGATACAACAGCGAGTACAGGCAGACAGCTTTTGATGTTTTTACTGGTAAGTGGAGATCATTTCTGGTGGACAGCTGCTGTACTCAGTGATAAAACTGACATTTCTGTCCAACTTAAATTCCAGGTTTTGTTCATGTAAATGGAGTTCAAACTCGTCTCAAACTGATAGATACTGCTGGACAGGTAAATATCCAACATTGCTTCATGATTTCTTTAACAATGCACAGAATCCTTTGCTCAGCTGGCTTGTTTGATTTTTAACAGGAGGAATTTGGCCATCTGCGTTCTCTGTGCTATGCCCATGTGGACGTCTTCATTCTCTGCTTCAGCCTTGTCAACCCTGTCTCCTTTGAAAATATCACGTCCAAATGGATCCCTCAGATCCGTGCTGGCAACCCAACTTCTCCAATCATTCTGGTTGGAACTCAGTCAGACCTTTGCCACAATGTGGACATCCTGATTGATCTGGACCAGCGGCGAGCCAAACCAGTGCACTCCAGCCAGGCTAAACGGCTGGCACATAGGATCAGAGCTTATGGCTATATGGAGTGTTCAGCTCTCACACAACACAACCTCAAAGATGTGTTTGACTCTGCTGTTCATGCTGCCATCAATCAAAAGCACACAGGTACAAAATCCAAGAAGCGGAACTTGATTAATCGCTTAAAGAGTTTTTGTGATTGTGGATGGAGGAAAATCTTCAAATTAATGTAACTGGGTTCGAAGAGAGGATTTCATGTGTTCAGCTGGGTGTTGCATTGACATCCAGCCCTAATATCCTATGAAATACACAGCAATCCATGTTTCAAACAATCAGAAAGCTGCACACTGTGCTCTTTTTCTCTTGTCTGTACTTTATTCACGTCTTGTTTGTTGCTATCAATGTTGTTATTGTTTTTATATGTGTATATGTGTGTTTATATAGGTAATAAATGTAAAACAGATCATTCCCATGTTGTTTTCTTTGAATGAGAATTGTGTTACTATAATATGTAAACCTTGCAGTTTGAAGATCCTGAGAAGGAAGATACTGTCAGTGAAGAAATGGAGGGAAAACACAAAGTGCCATTCGAAACAAATGGTCACCTGCTGACACTTTGAAGTGCTAGTTTACAAGACAAAGGCCATTTAATCCATCCTCTGTTCCAAAGCTTATACTGAGGCTTGTTTTCAGCAGTCACTTTCAAATTGCCTGCCTCCACTGGCTCCAATAAAATGAGGGTCAAAGATCAATGTTCAAGTAATTAAAGTTTGTCAATTTGCCATTTGAAGCTATTTGCAACACCAACTCCACAACAATGGCAGGAAAGCTATTAGATTATGTTAATATTGTATTAACTACATAAGTGTAATTTGTATGCCCCACATGACAAATGCATTAGAAACCCCCAGGAGGTCCTACAAATAACAAACCTACAAAGTAATGTTGAAAATGCAGTTTGCTTCTTTCTTGTTAACGTAATAATCAGTCTAACTTTGTTTACGATCTGTGGGGCTGCAATGGTCCAAGAGGTTGAACTGGTTTTAAAAATGCCTTTTAAATCACAAGTCCATGCAAGACACCGAAACCCTGCAGCACTGTTAAGTAGTTGTTGTTAAGTTGTTGATAAGTCTTTGAAAAAAGGAGAGATATCGAGAGCAGTGCTGGAAGAAGTATTCAGATCCATTACTGAAGTAAAAGCACCAATGTAAAAATATACTTTTACAAGTAAAGTGCATTAAAAATCATAATTAAATAAAAGTAGTAAGTATAGACAGCAAAATGTAGTTAAAGTATTAAATTAAAAGTACTAGTTTTGTCCCTGTGACTGGTATACATCAATGTGAGAAGTTCTGAAATCATCTGAAAAGTTACTCCGACTCCCTGCTTCTTTTTTGTAAGACATTGGAAGCCAAAAAAATCAGAAACCAGTTGGTAAAAATTGTTTGAGCGTCTTGAATTGGCTCGCGTTTAGTTTCTCTTGTGAGACTACGTTTCCCGTCATGCAACAGCACTACTCCTCCTCTGACCCTGTGACTGAAAATAATCTGATCAGCTGATCTGACCTGGCAACAAAATAACGTAGCTAGAGAAATCTGTCAGGGAGGGGGCTGAAGAACAAAAACAATGACACGGCTTGGAAGGATTTAAATACTGTAAGTTCACACTTTGACATACTTTTCATACGGAGTGGAGACGGGTTCCCTCCCGTGTTGAAGTACAAGTGTCCGCGGACATCCGAGCTTCGACTGGCTGTTGTTTTTGTTGATATGTTGTGAACTCTACATCGCAGTTGACAGACTGGGAGCTATCTGTTTGTTTGGACGCCTATGAACAGTTGGGGGTCGCTGGCTCACAAATCACGGCTTGTCTTCGGGAAAAGTTAAAACAGTTTGTAGGAAATAAGCTAGGAATTCCTGTTCGGATGCCAAATTTATCGACTCTGTCTGCTGGTGAGATATTGAGGGCCACTAGCTAGCCTGTTGTTAGCATAAAATTTTTGCACATTCATCATTTCAGGGAGTTCATTGTGTCGGATGGTACTGGCTACCTGCATATATTTCTGTTATGTGTTAGAGTTTTATTTTCCGCTACGTTAAGGTACATGTTATGTATTGCTACGGCCAGTGTTAATTAATAACTTAAGGGTAAACAAGCTAACTGTTGGTTGTAAGGATATAGGTGTAACTCAAGCAGAGGACATCATTGTTAGCCGTTAGGTGTACGTGCTAAACATCACTATTAAACCAGTTTTAAGTGTTTGAAATTCACGTTGACTAAACCTGTTTGTTAAACCGTGTTTATTGTTAAAAACTATTTATTGCCATATTCACAGAATCACCAGCCCTGCCACAATGCAGCAGTTTTAAGTCAGTCATTTCAGTTTACAGTGTTGTTTGATGTTGGGAATTTTTCAATAATTGCTGTTGGAAATCGCTGGTGCTAGAGTCAAGGCTGTTCCAATAAGCACTGCCCTATATTCAAGTTTACCTCATAAGAAACGATGAGTGGGCATGGCTCATCTTCAGAAAAGGGAGTGAATACAAGTCTAATTTGTCAGGAGAGTTATGCCTGTGGTGGCTCTGAGGAGGCTGCATTTGAGTGTGATGATTGCAAATCCTTGCAGTGTGTTCGCTGTGAGCTTGAGCTCCACAGCCAGGAGCGACTCAAGAACCATGAGCGGGTGCAAATAAGTCCAGGGCATGTCCCTTACTGTGACAACTGTAAAGGAGGCAATGGCGACAATGGCAAACGCCATAGATCGGTGGTCCGCTGTCAGAACTGCAAAGTAAACTTGTGCCAAGACTGTCAAAAACGCACCCACAGTGGAGGAAACAAAAAGAAACACCAGCTCACATCATATCCTCCACCACCGAAATCTGCTGGGCTCAGCTCTGTCCCGACATCTGTCCAGCCTTCTGTCCAGCCTTCTGCCCAGCCTTCTGTCCAAATAGCTGATGAGACCAAATCTCAGAGAGCAAAACTCCTGGAGAATGTATTCAGCTTTCTCCTGGTTGATGAGAATGAGGAAATGCAGGTAAGTTGTGCGAAAGTCACACCTAATTAAAACAATCCAAATACAAAAAGATCCTAATCGTTTTGTTTGGACTCCTAAATGTTATGTTAATAACTGCTTTCCCCTTGAAACTCTCCTTGTTCTTTTTAAGATAAAAGATGAAGCTGCATTCGTAAAGAACCTGAACTGCATACCTGACCAGCTGCTGAAGGTGGTGTCCATCTTTGGCAACACTGGAGAGGGCAAATCTCACACTCTGAACCACACATTCTTCATGGGCCGGGAAGTGTTCAAGACTTCTCCCACACAAGAGTCCTGTACAGTTGGCGTGTGGGCAGCGTTTGACCCCTTCCATAAAGTAGTGGTCATCGATACAGAGGGGCTGCTTGGGAACAGTTCCAAACAGGGCCAGAGAACCCGTCTCTTGCTCAAGGTGCTCGCCATCTCTGACCTCATCATCTACCGCACCCATGCTGACCGTCTCCATGATGACCTCTTCAAATTCCTTGGGGACGCTTCAGAGGCATATTTGAAGCATTTTACCAAGGAACTGAAGGCTACAACTGCTCGCTGTGGTCTGGATGTTCCACTGTCCACCTTGGGCCCTGCCGTGGTCATCTTCCATGAAACAGTCCACACTAAGTTGCTTGGTACAGGTATGTGTCCAGGTTATAGTTCTTAACATTTCTGTGACCTAACAGTCCTTTTACAAGTGGGCGTATTTCCTTCATCTATTAGACATTTATAGCAGTACATTGCAAGTACCATCATGAATGGGACGTGGTGCCTTTAAGGTAAACTAAGGGTTGAGCACCAGAGATAATTCCAGGCTTAGCATTATTAACCTACAGTGTCTTTGCAGGCTAATATAGGCTTCTGCTGGCAGTGTTTCATGGCTGACAGCAGGGGAGGTAGCAATCAGCATTCCAGCATTTTTGTGAAATGTGCAAACGACTGTTTTGACTGAAAAGAAAACTGTGTCAGTGAGGTGAAAGAGGACATTCAGTGTATACTCACAGATGTATACACACACGTCTATGACACAGTTTTTTAAATGTATTAGTCCCGTTGCTGCAGTCATTCTTTGTGTTACGATTAAGATATTTCATACTGTAGCGATAAAGCTTTCAAGTTATGTGGTGCTTATGGACTGCTGTTCAGAGCAGTTGAAAAAGAAATATCCTAAAAATTGTGGCCTGAAATCACCCTCATCCCCAACATCAATCGTCCAAATAAACACCAGAGAACCTCTCAGTCCAATACAAAAGTCCTTTTTTTCATTTACTCAAACTTGAAAACCGGTTTCTTCACAGGCCAAAGAAATGAGATCATCTGTAAGTCATTACCTTACCTAAAGAAATTTCAAGTTTCAACAAGTATATCATCACACCATACAGAATTAGAGAAGCCAATCACTGCCTAAAAGGACAGCAAAAGAAATTTACATTATTTTAGTCTGTGGGATGTAAAGTGTAAAACATGAAAAAACACTGGTTGATCCTCTTGGACTTGTTTTTCGGGAAAATGTGAAGCAAATGAAAGAGCAGCGTGTTAAACTCTATGAAGTATTCAGCTTTATGGACTGATGCTTGACACTCTGATATTTCAGGAACGTGCAGTATTTTCACTCAGAATGGTTCGTTTTTCCAGCACAGGGCATTGATGGCTTCAAAAATAACAATAATACAGAACAAGCATAGAATAAAGCGTAAAGAATAATGAAAAATATGAATGTACACAATAAATACATAAAAACAATAAAACATAGGCGGGTAATCAGATGGTGATAAAATAAAGTGAGCACAATATTTATTGCACGACATCCTAAGAGTGATGTCGTATCTGATGCAGTGATGGGCCGTTCCTAATGGATGTCTGTTTTATATTCGGATCAAAATGTACTGTAACCTTTTCGTCTGTCTGGCTTTAGATAAGTCATCTGAGTCAGTAGATCGGCTGCTGTTGGAGCGCTTCAGGAAGCTTTCCCGTTTCCCTGATGCCTTCAGCTCTGTTCAGTACTGGGGTACACAGACTCTGAGCCCTCCTACTGACTTCCGTGGCCTGCAAAATAAACTGGAGCAGCTTCTGGATAACAACGCCACCCGGTCCCCACGCACCCCTTTGGTCATCTTCAAAGCCCTGCTGGTAGGACTGTAGATATTAAAGAAATCAGACACCTCTCAACCTACTTTATGCTGTCTGATTATATTAAAGAAAGACTGAACTGAACTGATAACACTACAGTTTTACTGGTTTCTGGATTAATGTAAGGATAGTTGTTCTTGAATTTGTAATGCTCAACTTATTAATTTAATGTTATCTGCCCGGCCTTGATTTCCCTGCAGGCTTTAAGTGAACGCTTTAACGGGGAAATTGGAGATGAGCTAGTTGCTCACAGCTGCTTCT
The DNA here is from genome assembly GCA_901007825.1 of Macroramphosus scolopax. Taxonomy (NCBI): domain Eukaryota; kingdom Metazoa; phylum Chordata; class Actinopteri; order Syngnathiformes; family Centriscidae; genus Macroramphosus; species Macroramphosus scolopax. Next base: position 50,276 of record CAAKHC010013182.1, read on the forward strand.
TTCCTGATGAGTACTTCACTTGCTCAAGCTTGTGCCTCGGCTGTGGGTCAGTGCCTCCTTGACTTTAAGGAATCATATCCTTGAATTGCATGTTGTTGTTGTTTATTGTGTAACATTCTAACTCAATAATTTAATCCTAGATCTGGTTGCAAGAACAGCATGAACCACTTAGGAGAAGGCGTTTGCCACGAGGCAAAGCATCGTTGCCGTTATTCTGCTGAGTATGATAATCGCATTTACACCTGTAAGGTAAGCAGTGGCTCAGCTTTGTTACTGAGCTTGTAATTAAGCTGATTATCATATGCCAATTTACTTTTCCATGATTGTTTGAGTCTAAATGCTTTGTGTGCTGCATCACCTCAGGCTTGCTATGAAGGAGGGAAAGAGGTGCTAGTTGTCCCTAAGACCTCAGCTTCCTCAGACTCTCCATGGATGGGTCTTGCCAAATACGCCTGGTCTGGGTGAGTAGCAGAGGAATGACCTGCGGGGTCAGGCGTGATTGGGCTTGGGTTAGACTTATGTTACCTTGTTACACAGCCTAATTTTAGCACTGGTGTTCGAGACTCTGACTTTAAACCATATTTCCAATGAACCAAGCCCACATTTCCCACAGCAAATAATACATCCGATTCCTATGTTTCACATTAACTGATTAAGTTGCACATCTGCATATATGCGTGTATGTTCAGGTATGTGATTGAATGCCCCAACTGTGGAGTGATCTATCGAAGCCGTCAGTATTGGTATGGGAACCAGGACCCCGTTGATACAGTTGTTCGCACTGAGATCCAGCATATATGGCCTGGGGTAAGAGAAACACATCTCAGTTGAATAATTCGATTTTGTTTCTTCGCTAACAGACGTCGAATTTTGCACTTATTTTGTGGTAACAAGTCAATCCCTTCTGTTTGTAGTCGAGCGGCTTTTTAAAGGACAATAGCAATGCTGCACAACGTCTTTTGGATGGAGTCAACTTGGTGGCCCAATCTGTGACAGAGCTCAGTGTCAAGCCTGCCAAAGCCGTAACCTCTTGGCTGACGGATCAGATCGCCCCAGCCTACTGGAAACCGAACTCCCTCATCTTGGTGAGTGACACACAGCCCCACCCTCTGCCGCCCGTCACCAACTGCCAAGTCAACACTTTCATGTCCAGAGGGATGTTTATCTGTGGTGTTCTGTTGCTATTACCCAACCTATGTTTGCAGGTCACAAGATAAAACATGGATAGACTCAGATGATGTCTTCTACTCCTCTAGCTCGTGGTCAATAACACCATCTGTTTCACCGTTTTTCTCTCACATAAGGGGTGCCATAAGTGTCACACAGTCTTCCATGACAACGACACAAAGCATCACTGCCGTGCCTGTGGAGAGGGCTTCTGCGATGGCTGCTCTTCCAGAGCTGCACCTGTACCTGAGAGAGGCTGGGGTCTTGCCCCTGTCAGAATCTGTGATCTCTGCTTTGACCAGAGAGCTTCATACGCAGGTACTCACACTCTCAGTATTATCAGATAACCCCATTGTTCCTCTATGTCTGTTCTTACATTTTATGAGTTGTGACTTACTGAGAATTGTATCTTCTTGCAGAGCTAGTTGAGGCAGAACTTGAAGAGGAAGAAGGTGGAACTCTCGCGAGGAAGGTCGGAGAGGCGGTGACCAACACATTAGGGGTTGTAGTCACTGCTATAGACATCCCTCTTGGTGAGTGTTGCCCAAAGCAAAAACATAAAGAGGATTGTTGTGTAGCAGAAATAAACGACCCGATAAACGTTAGTGTATAAAGACATTGCCCTCTGGTGGCAGAGTCACATCGTCTTTATTACAGCAAGAAAAGACAAAACAGTGCAGTCTTATTTCTTTCTTCAACTAGCAGGATTCTATCCAGCAAAGCCTCCCTTATAAGGAATACGGGATATCCTAATGGCCTAGTTGCAATAGAGCCTGCACTGTTAAAAAAGGTCTCACTCTTTAATCACAATCTTTGAAATGTGGAAGAAAACTATCTATCATAATACTAAACTGAAAGATATCCAAAAAGGGGCGGTTGAGCTACGTAGATTTGTTTAAGTGCCTGATGTGTTCCACCATTTTCAACGAGGTATTTAAGTTTTAAGAGATTTTGAGTGACTGAAATAACATAATTCAATCAAGCACGTGTGTGTGATTGCAAAACCATATATCATGTCTCAAAGACATGCAACAGTCATGTATATTTGTTCTGAAATGTGTATTAACCCTGAAATACAGAATTTGTATTCAACTGAAATCTCGCTTAAAATATTTGATGGCTAGAAAATGAAATCTACACATTAGGAATCTAAACGTGACTCAGACCAACTCCCCTGGATGTCTGAGCAGCAGCAGTTCATGTACACGTGCTCTGTTATCTAATGTTTAACATAGACGTTCCGTTCTAGCGTCTATTGCTCAGCGAGGTACAGCAGAGGACTAATTACTTTCCTCCCCAGTGTGTTGTGAACTCACATTTGTTTGTCATGTTTTGAAAATCAACGACAGACGATTTCTAACGTATCTGTCAAATACATGTGAATTACATGGAGATCAAACAATCTGTTTCATCCCAAGCAGAACTGTCACTAATTATCCCCAACCAAAGATATTCCTACTCAACCAGTAGTCGACGAACCTAAAGTCCACTTGTCGTCACATGTTTATGATAGTGATGTATTTATTTAAAGATATATTTTCTGGGGCATCAGAAGATTGAGATCCAGTGATGAGACAGATTGTTAATAGTGGGAATAGTAGGGAAATATAGAACTGTAATAATGAGCCTTTGATATATGTAAAATGTTATGGTGCCCTTTGACCAGCAGTGAGGAAACCGCAGCATGGAGGCCGCTAAAGTAAAGCAATATTATGCAACAGTAACAACCAAGCAATTTGATTGGACAATCAGTGCTGATAGAGTTTAACATATCTTGGACTTGTGACCAACCTGTATCACTCTGCTTTACAGATGTTCTAATACCTGTTAAGTACATTAACATTCGTTAGGATATTAAATTGCAGCAAACTTTGCACTGCAAATATGAAAATATTTGAACCGGGGAGATTTTGAAGGTACAATAACCTTCTGAGAGAAGCTCACCGCAGGAGGTATCACACAGTTATTATTATTAGTATCTACAATGACCCTTAAAGGAAATATTAAACCATCTTCTACAGTATTTAGTTTGGTAGAATTTATTTCCGGATATAAGGAAATGTAAATGTAACAGCCATCAATTATCATACCACGCTGTGTGGTGTGAAACCGATATACTGCTGCAACCCTAATTTCCACTAATAACATCAATCAATGTTCGTCAAAAGAGGAGGAAGGGTTGGGAAGGAGCCTGGATCCTTCAGAGCAAACCTCCAGCTGTGCTCATCAGCCAACCTCAAGCTACCAATTTAAGGCAAACAACACTGGCTTTGAACTGCTCTCAGACTTAGAACTCAAACAAAAATCTACCCTTCCAAAGTCAGTTCTTTAAGAAGACCGAGCTAAATAAAGTCTTGAGGCAGTTTATGGATCCATCTGCACCAACTGGTGACAGCTCAGTGGGGTTCTACAGCAACAGCAGCTACCTTGGGCTTATTAATAAGACCCACTGGAGGGAGTAAGAAAAATCAGAGGGGCGCTACGTTCAGGGAGCGAGGAAATCCCCTCCTCTGTCTGGCTGCATTGCTCAAGAAATACCAGAGCAAAATGCTGCTTGGTGCAAAATCCCTCTGTCTGCAGCCCAGGAGGGTAAATGCTGCGACAGACAGCTTCTTGTATACAGCCATTCCCCTGAGAGTTAGCCAGCTGCCACTGATTTTACCCAGGATGTGCAAAGGGGCAAGGACACGTAGGTCCTACACCAACCACAGCCCGAGAGCCACTGCCATTCAGAAACTGTGATGCAGGACTTGAGCGATGGATGTATTATGACATTGTGTCGACATAGCTGATGAGATGTTTCATCTCAACATACAAAACTAGTGATTCGTGATTTATAGTAAATCGGCAAACAAAAAACGCGTTTGTCTTGCAGTCATGAAAGCTCGCTGAAAAAGTCACCATGAAGAGCAGGAAACTAGGAAGCAACGTACTGTCTGATGAAGCTGTTAACTCATCGGGGTTGCAAATGCAGCAAAGAAACTGTCAGTTCAATAGATGCACAATAAATGGAAACACAAATATATGTACATGATATAAGGTAGCTCCACAACCATAACATGGAGACCTAGATACAGTAGCCAGCAAGCTACTGTGCAGGAAAATGTTTGTGTTGCCTGGCAACAGTGCAGTCCCAGTCCAGTTGTGCAACTGTTTGTGTTGGCGGAGCAAAATAAATGATAACAAATCATAATCTGCTGCTGATTTTTACTGTTAACAACAAATGGCGCTTGTAGGACTGTGAATGTGGAACAGAACGTGAAAGTACCATGGCAAGAAAAACGTTTTGTCTTCTCATTGGCGCTAAGAGCACCTGCATTTGACCTGTCAGTGATTCGTCTTCTGTATGCTAATGTATATCATGTCGTCCCCTTTAGGCCTTGTGAAAGACGCAGCCCGTCCTGCTTACTGGGTGCCTGACCAGGACATCCTGTCCTGCCACAACTGCCAGCGCGACTTCACTGCCAAGCTGTCCAAGCATCACTGCCGCGCCTGTGGCCAAGGAGTATGTGACGACTGCTCCCCGGAGCGTCGACCGGTGCCATCGCGGGGCTGGGACCACCCTGTGCGAGTGTGCACCAGCTGCAACCAGAAACCTGGAGAACTTTAACAGGAACGATCTTCCTTCCTCAGAGCACCAGAGAGAACCACTCAGTCTGTTCCGTCGTGTATCTGTGGAGAGGAAGTTCTATCGATATACTGTATATACAGTACACATCGGACATTTAGCAGATTTGAGAGTTCCTGTGGCCTTTGTAGAACAGCCAGAGTATATGTTACTTGACTGAGAATGAAAACTGCATTTCCACTCTTGAACACTCAGAGTGAATATATTCATTCATTCACAAATCCCTAATTTTATGTTAAATAGGGCTGTTAAGCTATTTTTCTACTATCAGAAAATGTAAAAAAAAATGTATCATTTAAAGAACAGTAGTTACTTGAGAACCCGGGAGGGTTGGTGTGGTTAGTTTTCTGCGTTGTTTCTCTGATGTCGTACGTGTAATGGCCAGCAGATATTTTATATGCGTGCAGGTATTAAGTGCGGGTTCCATTGCATGCTGTGTTGCAACAATTTAGTTTTTGCACTACGCCTTTTTCAGCTGTTATAGGCTGTTGCTTACCATGGCCAACAAAAACAGATATCCACTTGATTATCAATCTGTCCCAGACCGAAATAAAATCCACAGTAGGTCTAGATATTGGATATCTGGTGCGCCAAAAATCATTCAGGTCACTGTGTCTGTGCTGGTATAATATTTATATTTACCATGTAATTTGTGGTTGTATGAAGACATAGAGCTATGTTAGAGGGGTGTACATTTGAAATGTTGAAAATTATTTATGTATTGAAGATAAAAAAAAAAAAACACTTAGCACTCTTGCATGACAGTGTGAGAGATCCATGGCCTTTTACTCGTTCAGAGGGTCGTCTCTGAGTAACCTCACTATCTCTTTTACCAGGCAGCGTTGTTGTTGTATACGTGTCAAATGACTTTTCTGGACACACACTCATTTTATTTGTTTTTGAAATAGTTATTGCTGCTGCCTGCCTCACTTGGTGTATGGATATTGTTTTTCAGAGCTACAGCATATCCACAGTTTTTTCATATTGCATTCACGCCTCCAGGTCTCCGTAGGCGCAGACTGACAAGATCAGAACTCCTGACAAAGCTCAACACATTTGTATTCTGTCTCAGCTGCTCGCAGCTTGTTCTTCCGTTGTTTCTCATCCGTTATTTAAACATATTTTAAAGTCTTTTGTTTTTCTGGGTTTCGACATTATTTACTGTTTGAGTATTTATCCACTTTGTAGTGGCTGTATGTGAATCACTCCATCTTCTGTCTGTCGGTGTTACTCAGAAAAACAGACGCATTGACAAACATGGAACCGTATTTAGTGAGATTTGATTGACCACTTCTAATGTATGTTTTGCATTGCTAGTTCTGTGTTATTGGGTCATGAGACTGTTACTGATGCACAAAGCACAAGGCGATGCCTTTAACAGAAATGCTTATACTTTATTTTTAAAAATGGGAAAAAAAGGTCTTTGACGAGTGTACGCTTTGTAGATAAAGTTCACTTTTTCTTTGCTCCTAATGTGTAACTTTTAGTTCAGTTGTCTGCGAAGACTTTGTGTCCTCGAAATAGATTTATCTGTCTGAATGTTGCATCACACAAACCCTCCTCTGAGATAGTATTGCACAGGATAGAATAGAATAATACATCATGTCAGACTACTTGTACTGGTGTTATTTCCATGCAAATGTGTGCAATGTGTTGCTTCAAATATTCTCGCTGGCGTCAGAGAAATACCCTTTGTATTGTCCAGCCGTTTTCGATTAGGTTGAGTGCTATCACCATCACGCCATATCTCCAATGCTTGAAATCACGCAGGAATGATTGATACCTTTCAAACTAAAATTGAAAAAATAACTTGAAACAGATGTGTGGATACTTGTTCAAATGGTGGAAGATTTGCATAAGATTAAAGTTGTATAAGCTCCTGTCTGTCAGAACATAATCTGAAATTGCCTCCATGTCTTTAATGAGTGTGTTTAAATCTCCCTGTGTCATTACTGTACTGTATGTGGGAGGACTAGATCGAGTGCACGCCTGTGAGCTCTGAGCCTTCCTGCCTTTTTCTCTCCAACACTGCAGCTTCAGATAACGTGGGGGCAAATTATTTCCTCAGTGCTTATTGATAATGATAAATGATGTATAATTATTTTAATAAATGATTAAACACAAGCTTCCATGTTGTGCCTCTTGGTCTCTGTGGTCGCCAAAAACAGAGAATTGCTCATGATATCTATCCAAGTTACAGTCAGGGTCTCTTTAAAAAAAAAGTGCTGTGATTCAGTTGTGGAGAATATAAATACAAGGGAAAACCCTTTAAAATTATTTTGACAGTTTACCCCATAAAGCCACGCCCCATCCGCGTACGCTGCAGTTTCATTGGTCCACGAAGTCACCCCCAGCTCTGATTGGTCAGTTTCCATAGGTTTCCCTCAGAACTGCAAGACGCCGATATTGCATTACATTGTAGCAAAATGGCGGCTGTCATTCAGAATCCACTAAAAGCGTAAGTAATTTGAACATTTAGGAAATTGTGATTAATTACTTTGTTGCCAACTCGCAGGTTAAAACTGGCTGTTCGTGCATGTGATTTACAGTCGTGTGCATATGACACAACAAGCTGTCTAAATTCATTTTGTGGACTTCTTGCATGGCAAAGTAGCCTCGTATAGTTCTTTTATTTCACAAGATTTCAACACTTAGTCTTAAACGTGTGTGTACGGCTGCCTGACGTTATCACTGCACTAGAGGAGCCCTTTATCCACACGGTTTTTGCATTCAACACCGGACAATGTCGTGTTCCTTGGCTGTAAATGTATTTAGAAAACTGTCGACAACGTGCCTTTCCGCCGCTCCGGATAATTCACAGCCGATTTCCTTCGTGCTTCGTCAAGCAACGCAGCTGAAAATCATCTGACGTGCCGAAAGTCGTTTGTAGTTGGTGCGAATTACCGACATGTCAACTTTGTCTCCTCGGAGCGCAGACGTGGTCGGGACCCGGTAAAGCAAAGGGAGGAGGCATTTTGTATTTGCATGCCTGCTGGGGAAATCGATAAAAGTGACAGCAATGTGTCGGAAAGGGACTGTCACTCTGTGTGTGCTAAAATGGGCTCGTTTGTATCCCCGAACTTCAAAGAAATGCTCCACCTCGTCTCCTTTGTTCTCCTGTATTACTGAAAGTTGGACACCTCCTGTTTGTTGTCATTTTACATTAAAATACGCTGCGGGTTCAGTCTGTATCGATGGTTTATCGTCATCATTACGGCTCTTTGGGACTGTGGAGGCAGTGCAGGCTCTCCACTGTGCCTTTAAGTGGAGGAGTGCTGGAGATTAGCTTGGTCCAGGATCCTGGGCCCATCTGTCAGAGAGATGCTCCAACAGAGAGCAAGTGTTGGGCACAAGCAGGAGAACCATCTGCTCCTCCAAAGAGGTACCCTCGCACCTCCATGGACTAGAGCAGAAGGGCTGGACCACACAACACCTTGCACATCTCCCCCACTGTTGCTATTGTTGTTACTACACCAAGGAAATGAAGCAGAATGATTTATGAACAGTGAATACCTGTTTTTCTGATGGTATTAACGTCTTTACGTTGCCTGCTAGGTTGGTTATTAGACGGTATATATTTCGGTTGTATATTTCACAGTATATGAGTCTTCACACTAGTGTGGAGAAGACTAGCCAGCTATAGTAATATCATTTACAAAGTGTGTGTGACTCAGTGATATTCTGAAAAGCAGCAGGGTGTCTGATTGGCTGCAGCTTTATTGACCAGTTGCTGAGGACATGGATCCCTCTTGTGGCCTTTAGCATGACAACCCCCACCTACATTCTCACTGCATGGTAATCATGAAAACACTTTTACTTTAATTCAAAATGTGACTAGACAATGGAGCAGGCTGGCTCTGCTTGCTTCTTTAGCTTCTCTAAGTCCCATCAGGGAACAAAATCAGCCTCCTTTTGTTGGCACCTGAGCATCCCAAAAAGCAAGTATAGTTAGAGTATCCAAAGTAAACGTTACACATGTAATACTTCTGTGTAGCTCTTACCATACTCATCACTTTTCCTGTGTTTTAAGGCAGCATAATGTAGCCTTTTCTGGTGTATGTGGTAATTACAGGAGGCTCGTGCATTCAACTCTGTTGTTATGTTGGCGGGGAGAGTACCGCACTACTTGTAACATTATTTGAAGTGAAATAACTGATGTTGACTCAAGACTGGGACGTAGAAGAACGGAAATATGTTAAACATGGGGTCAAAAGATGTTGTGTCTTACTGTGACATCCTTCATTACTCTGACTGTCAGACCGTCTGTGGCTGGCAGTGGCTTCAAACAGCGACAGCAGCTGTGGCAGGTCAGTGCCAGCAGCCACAAGCAGCGTTAGCAGTCGTGGCAGTGGCTACAAACAGTTGTAGCAGCCGCTGTGGTGGGTCAGTGGCAGCGGCTACAAACAGCCAAAAACAGCTACTAAAGTGGCGGCAGCGGCCACAAACACCGACCGATGCCGTGGCAGGACAGCGGCAGCAGCAGCAGCCATGGCAGGTATTCACAAGCAGCTACTGAAGCCGTGGCAGCGGCTACAAACGTGGTCCAATGCCGTGGAGGGTCAGTGGCAGCATCTCCAAATGGCAGCAGCCGCCTTGGCTGGTCAGTGCCAGGCGGCAACAAACAGCAGCAGTAGCTGTGGCAGGTCATTGGCAATTTTAGCGGGTGGTCTCTCCTTCTGAACACACAGTAGTGTTAAAATGCAGTTGTGAAAAGCTGCTGTAATATTGCCGAGTAACTAGTGGCAGGTAAGAATCTAGACTTTCATTTTTCTTAGCTTCCTCAACCTCTCTTCTCCACCCTCCTCTTCAGTCTTCACACCTCTGCCATGATCAAGATATCGGAGTTAGTTTCTTGTACTGTAATGCGTCACTCAGGTTTCATGCCCCCCCTATTTTTGATAGTGCAAGAACAGGTGTTTGAGAAATCAACGTACCATCAAAAAACAATTTAAGATTCTATTTTAAGAAACTACTTACATGTTGCTTTAAGTACAGATTGTTTTTGGAAGGTGCATTTCATGATCTTGGTGGATTTCTCCCCTCTTCTTGTGTCCCGTCAAGCCTCAGCGTGTCTGCTGTCCAGTTGGTGTTTCGTCTTGAAGCCGTTCTAGCATTCGGATGTGGAATGTCTCCTTGCTATAAACTGTACTTAATGAAGTGTTCCAATCTGCTATAATTAGCTTCAGTCTCGGGTTTCTGACTTCATTTCACACGTTTGTCAGATTATAATTAGTCACACTTGACACTAATTGGATGTTCCTCCCGTGGACCAGTTTGACCTTTTTTGTATTAAGATGGTTCACTTGAGGGAAATGAAAAGCTGGTTTGACTTTGTTGTAGAGATGTGTCAGGGATGTGAGGTCTGTCCCTCGCTTGAGCACGGGAGGACAATAATCTCTAGAATCTGATTAAAATGGAGTCTCGACTATTTAATTAATAAAGAAGCTCATAAATCTTATTAAAAATGCAGCCACAGCCAGGGGTTTTTAGTGGGTCGGACACATCGTCAAACCACGGCTCTCCTGACATCGCAGCGGCAGATCCCGCCGATTCGTCAGCTACCTTGTCATTTGTGTTGTGTAGACGTTGAGTGAGTCGGGCCTGCAGTGTGGAGGTGTATGGCTTGCCCTATTCTTGCCCTCACCCTAACTGTGTCACTCTGATTGGCGTAATTAGAGGTTGTTGTCAGGATGCAGTCACTCTGAGTACCCTCCCCCTTCTCCCCTCCCTATGTGGTAGCTGTCGCTTCCTGTGAAGGAGCAATGCACCTGCAAATGAGTGAAAGCCTCTGCACAGAGCAGCGGAGGCTGCAGTTGTGTTCCAGTTTTCTCTCCTATAACATTCTCTGCCACAAACGAGAGTTTGTTGTTAGATATTCGAATTGAGTGTTGACACATGCTCACATTACGGCCGCAGCCATGTGACACAGCGAACCGTTGAAAGGAACATGCTGATAGCGGAGGCCCCACCGGCCACAAGATTTGCTTTTGTTCCCCGCTCTCATGCACACACACACTCAACTGTAAGATACGGTGGATGTGGAGCACATACCACGGAGGGACCGTTTCAAGCTCTGCAATGCTCAATAACACAGATCAGTTTGTGACTGCTTTTATTTCACTCTTGGGATTGCTGGATTCATTGAAGTTATTGCTGAGATCAGCAAACACATGACATCATTACAGAATAGTGGCAAGGCAAGAAACAAGTGGTCAGATGATCATCCAGGTCGTAAACGAGCAGCACCGGTGTCGAAACAACTTTATTTGGAGGTAAAACCGAAAGTGAGCGTGTGTGCACAATCATTGCTAGTACAGATGGCCCAAGTTGAACCAGGAAGCTGGATTGTAAACTGTGATGGATGTTTACAATAGTCAGTTGGTGTAATCGTTTCAGTGTTTCTTGCTTGGTCAGACGTATTTTAAGGGATATTTATCCCTGAAACATTCCAATCTTTCACAGATCTCAGCAGAGACTTTGGTCGGTGCAAATTTGCCGGAACTGAAATTGCTACCAAACTAAATGATGTACACACACAGAGCTGAGATGTGTCTGTGTGTACCTGAGAATCCAGCCAATCTTCTACATAGGCTTAATTGAATATGTGAAGACGCTACAGGATAGCTCCCACAGTGGAAATCCCAAAAAATCTCTACCTATCGGTGGTAACACTTCAGCTCAGGCGGCGTATAAACCGTGTCATAACCCACCGCCACCGATGTGACGCTCTCTCCTCTCCTGTTTCGTGGGATGTGTGGGTCTTGTCACTCATTACATGTGTCTGGAGGATCTCTCACCTAAGCCAATGCACCTGCTGCTCGGGGCGGCGGGGCTCTGATTGAGAGCATGTCGTTGCACAGGCAGCCAGCGGCACCCACCAGAAGACATTCACCACTTATCTTGTTCTCCCACTCGCCCCCCAACCCGCCCGACAAACCCCTGAAAATTTTCCTCTGAGCCTGATTAGCCTCCTCTTTTGCTCTGTTCAACTTGAGTAATCTCAGGAGTGCTGCTTGTCTTATAGCGTACCCTATGAGCACGCATTCGAAGCTGAGACTGCCTCGGGGACCATTTACAGCTGGTCTGCTTTTAGTAAGCTGATAGGTCACGCTGAGTCCCATCAGAGCTGTGTTGATATCAAGGAACGGCAGTGAAGCGTAGAGGTTGAGTTCGACGGAGATTTGTTGGAGACATTACACTCCACATGCAGGGAGTTTAAGCTATGAATGTACTTTGATGAGAACAGCATTTTATTACAGCAGCTATTATTTATGAGCCAAATATTTATCCTCCTCCACACAAATATTGTTTTGAGTCGGATGTTTTGTGTGTCACCGTGCACAGTAAGTTTGACACATGAAGGCTATTTTCACGCTCGTCTTCTGAAACTCTGTCGTGAGGCCACAGGATTAATAATGTTACATGCCCTCTCTGTGAAGCATTGTAGGTAATTTGCTAAGGAAATTTCACTTCATAAATTAGGGAAATGGCGGATACTCCTGGGATAAGATCACAGACGAACTCTGCAATTACTACAAATTATTCGTATTATTCCCCAGGTGAAAGAACGTAAGTGCAATCAAACCGTAACAAATGTGCACAATTCCAGGGGGCGTTCTTATAGACTCCAAAACAAAATAATATGCTCAACTAGGAATTAGACAATAAATAAAATGCACTTTTCTACCCCCTGAAATAATAGATTTGTCCTCAAAAGGCTGTGGAAAGGCTTGTAAATAACATTGATGACTGAGCTCATCAATCGACAAGAAAAACACGACCCCTAATGATTTGTGACATCACAATAAGCTGAACCAATCATGCTCCAGTAAACAAGTTGCACAAGTATCATATGGAGACTTAAAGTAGAATGGACTTTAATTAACAGACATGTTTCCATCAGTTGGCTTTTAAAGCTGCATACCTTTTCTTTTTAAACTAAGGTTACTTATGATTAGGAATAGTGAGACGATGTCAGTTTTAAGGAGGAGTGCAGCTTTATTTTGTGGAATGAAGCGCATCAGACACACTCTAATATTTAAAGCAGGGTTTGTTTTGTCCTCAAACATGTCTGGAAAGGATCTTTAAGGGAAAACGCTGATCTTGTTACTGATGGAGATGTCAAACCCTTGAACTTGTGTGTTCAGCTCTGTGCCAAATCTGGTTCCAATACATCTCTGCGTGGTTCCCTGCAGTAAAAAAACCCTGCACTTTAAAGTTTCAGAAAGTACCGACAAATCTCTGCTCTGTAAACGGTTAAATCTATCTAGAGATTTCTAGATAAGTTCCAGTGAAGAAGTGATGTGAATATTAACGGCAATCTTTGAATGAGTTTGAGATTAACAGATTATTTGTGCTTGTTAGCTTTAACCTCGTTTCTCATGGTTCATTCTGTGCACCCCCTGACCATGTGGCTTTTATTTTTGATTTTGTTCCTCATCGCTCTCTTTCTCACACTCTCTCTCCACACCTCCCTGAACTCACTCTGTACCTGTAACTTTTAAGTGTTTACTCTTCTCGGATACACACAAAGCTTCTCTTCCCCAGAAGCCGCAGACACTGTGGCTTTGAACCGCAGAGCAGTAGGCTTTAGCGGAACAGCATTCCTAACACGACTGTTCATCTGCTGGAAGTTGTCTCATCAAGGGGTAGGAGGGGGGAACGGGGGGAGAGAGGGGGTGAGAGGAGGACAAATCAGCCCCCCGCCTTTGCAGGTCTACTTAAAGATTCCAGGCTCGACTTGCAGCCGGCAGCTCATTAGTTTCCCTTCAAAATGGCCGTCCTCCTAATGTTGTAATAGCAAACACATGGAGGACATTGATTATTCGGATGTGGAGATGCCATGTTCACACCAGAAGAACCAGTGGCTATTATTTGTCCTGTCTGGCCTGTGATATAACAGCAGACAGTAGAAATCACAAAGGAAGTAGCTTGCCTTGGTTTCAGAGTTTACCCCCATCTTTGATATAGTTAAATTAGAACCTGCCCTTGTGCTCGGCACTCTGCCGAGATTAATTAAGTAGGCTAATTACCATACCAGGCGTGTGGCAGCGATTGAGGGTTTGACTGTGAAATATCCTTCCCCATTTCACTCTGAATATTAACAATGAAACCCTGAGGGACAGCCAAAATCTGTCTGAGGTTAAGAGAAGCGGAAGTAAGTACGAGTTGCTGGTCGGAGGAGTGTCTCGATATCAGCCAAGCATATTAAACATGTTAAAAAGGCGTATCTGCATATTGGAGATTCCATTAATATGTGCACAATCATGGTGAGACGTCTGCACCAGGGCTTCACCGCACGCTGAGCTGTATGTCTTTGTTTCAACCACATCCCTCGGTGTCACTAACCTCTGCTGCTCACGCTGCACCCCGCAGGTTGGGCGACCAGTTCTATAAGGATGCCATTGAGCAGTGCCGCAGCTACAATGCCCGCCTGTGTGCTGAACGCAGCGTACGCCTGCCATTCCTGGACTCACAAACCCGGGTGGCCCAGAACAACTGCTACATCTGGATGGAACGCCACCACCGCAGCCCCGGTGGGCACACAGACACACACACACACACTCACACTCACTTGTTTGATCCAAAGATTATCCCTTTTTTACCCATCTAGCTTGTAAAACAGGATGTTAACACGAGGCTTTAATTATTCCTGCATAACATAACCGATATAGCTTTCCAGTGTTTCTACTTGCAGTTGAGAGCTGAAACCGTGTTGTTATTCTGCAGGGGTGACAGCAGGGCAGATGTACACATACCCCGCCCGTTGCTGGAGAAAAAAGAGGCGGCTGCACACCGCCACCGACACCAGCCTGGGCATCTACGGTCTCCAGCTTGGTAAGTTTCCGCGGAGCCCCTTGCAGCCTCGTCTCCACACCCACATTCTGCTCCTCGTAGTTTCTCCGCCTGTGCAGCCGTCTCCTCCCCCGTCTCCCACCCACCTCCCACAGCTCATGTGATTACTGGTGATGATCTGGAATAATCTTGCTAAAAGCATATCACTCCGTCTCGGCACGCTGAGCAGAACAGGCTGCCAATCATTTTTCTGGAGGATGAAAGATGTGGCTGTGTTCACCTCAGCTGTGGACTTATTTGTGAGAAGAAGAACACGTAATTAGATTTAGGACTGCTGGGAGCACGGAGACGGAGTTGGGCCACTGTAGACAGTATTTAATAAAAGTTATGGAATGGAATTTGGCCTTCTCTGGCAGTCTCTGGAAACAGCTCACCTCTCACTCAACAGCTGCCGTCTATCTCATTTTCTCCTCACCATGTCCCTTGCTGATTATTCTTGTCTCTTTCTCTCTGGCAAGTAGTTTCCTCTCCACATATTTCCTCGCAATCTGCCATGCAGTCTTTGTGTGTTATGCGGCCAGTATTCGTTCAAGTAACTGGTCCATTCTGTGCCCAAGGCTTGCATGAGTAGAGAGAATCTCACCCAAAAACAATCTGTTGCAAATTTTCTCTTTCTACTAATGTGTATAAAAAGGTTGGGAGATATTCAGTGTGTCTTGGGTTCTGTGATCGTTATGATTTAGTTCAGATTTAATTTATTCTTTGCATGTTGGAAGAGCAAATTTTTGGGAAGTTGAAGCAAGATGGACAGATAGCATATGAACCAAGCCTTTGTTTCCCAAACACATCCCATTGTAGTCTATTGTTTTCCACCCTTGCTCAGACTGCACCGCACCCTGCTGTCCCTGTCGTTCGCCAGCAACAGTGGATTGTGCGCTCTGTCAGGCAGAGCCCAGCGGAGGGGACACGTACCCTGATTTAACCTGGCGTCTCTCACACAGAGCACCTTCTGCAGCTGGCCAGAGGTGGCCAGCACACGGCAGCAGCCAAAGTTGGGCTGGCTGGCTGGCTGGCTGGCTGTCTCGCTGCCCTGGCAGGCTGTCTAGCTGATGGTGTGCTAGAGACTCGGGCTGCATGCAGAATCAGCTCCTTGCTGCAGGCTGCTGCCGGCTCTATTTTTAGCCCACCAGCTCCCATGTGTTAGGAGAGAGTGTGGGAGGGGGGTGGGTCTGTCTCGTCGCGGAGAGTTGAAAGTCAACGTGTGCAGACACAATGGTGAGGGGCTGCCGCAGCACGGTGGAGGGGCTCATCTCAGCGGAGAGTTTTTCATCTACTTCTCATGCCTACCTCCTATAGCTCCCTCTTGCCTATGCAGTCTACTGTTGCTTCGGCAGTTCACGTTCAGCATGCTGAAAAAGCCTTTCTAGTGGGCGCAACGGTGAGATGAAGGGTTGATGGAAAGCTGGAGTCAGGGCGCTTTGAAGTGTGTCCTCTTTTCAAACATCCACAAAGCAACTGGATGATCATGGAGCTCTCTGTGGAGAAGAGACTGTGTAAATAAGATGTGCGGTTCCGACTGACTCACTGTCAAAGCTTTTGTTTGTTCTGCTTTGTCTGCTCAACCTGTTTGCCTCCTACACTGTTTGTTTAGAGCTTCAGCTCACTGTTGGAGGCGATATCTGCACGATGTGTTCAGCTTAAAGCGATCAGCCACTACGTCGTACCTCGAGAGATTCCTGTGGACAAAGCCAGCCTAATAGCTGCACACAGCAGCATTATTGAGAGCTCACCGATGACGATGCGATGTGTGTTTTTGTCCAGAATGGTAGTTGCAAAATTGGTGGCAAATGACAAAAGAACATACCGGTAAATAATGGAAATATACAGATTCTCAAAGAGGTCAGAGATTGTCGCACTGATTGCTTTTCTAAGAATCATGATTCTTGGTAACAAACAGGCTCCGTTGCTTCAGTTGAATGTGAAGCTTTAGACTGCACCATACATAGACCTACACACACATTATACATTATATTAGTGAACAATAGACAGGTGTTGGCATGTCCCCACCTTGTGAACATGGAGCTGCCATTTTGGTGATTCTTCACACGCTGCCTGGTTTTGTCTTTGTGCAGACAATGGCATCAGGTCCAAGGACACCTTGCCCACCCAGAGCACCACGCTGGAAGCTCTGCTACGAGGCGAGGGTCTCGACAAGAGGAACAACTCTAAGAACGACGAGGAGAGCCTGCTCGAGATCCAGGTGTGTTCAGACGCTCTGAACCGTGTGTGCTGGTTTCATTTTGTTTCAAATGTAAAGGTGTAGCAACAAAAAGGACGAGGAGAGCTGCAGCTGAGACACCCCCCCCCCCCCCCAACTGGTTGCCAAGGCAACTTGAGAAGGTTTTCCAGCTGACCTGCAGGACTCATTAAAACATCACCGACAAGCATTTTGAACTAGTTAGGCTGGTTCAACTTCCCATTTACTGACTTTAATCATCACCACATACATTAAAGTCGACACAACCAAGCAGTAGAAAAAAGCTAATTTAAACTTGGATTCATCAATTCTCTATGATTTCGGTAATCTTGCTAACGTCAAAAGCAGATCATCTAAATATGGATCATGAGAAGAAGGGAGAAAGGGCTTAGAGCATAATGCTGCAAACACTTAACTAATAAATTGATGCTAATGGTACCAAATTAAATAATTCAAAACTTTATTACAACGAGAGGAAAATCCTCTTCTGCATTGGACCCGTCCGTCCACTCAGTGAGCACCTACGCACCAGAACAGTGGGCAGCCAGCAGCCAATAAGCCGCACCAGGGGGTTAATTGAGGGTTAGGTTCCTCGCTCAAGGGGACTTTGGTGTTTTGAATGTCGAAGGAGTATCAGGCCTGCTTCTCTCACCTTTAGGACACAGCTGCCCCCGTGTACAACTGTAAGCACACAAACCTGCACACTTGTAACGGTCTTCCCTCCCTCTCTGCTTCAGAGGGTTCTGGAGGCAGACGCAGCAGAAGATGCTTTCAACGATGACGACGACTACGAGGTGGACACTCCCAAGAGGAGACATCGGGGCAAAGGAAGAGTAAGTGACACAGGACACCAACCGCGATGTAGTCAGGTCTACTTTGTGTGGCACCTTCATCAGGACTGTATGTTTGTGTTGGAAGGCCGTGGGCATGAATTCACTGCAGATAATCAGCTTGGTGTTTGTCTTCAGGGTAGAGGTTCAGGCCGCAGGAGGACAGATCTGGACAACGACAAGCCATACGTCTGTGACAGTAAGTAGAGATGATATCCAAGGTGTCGGAAATCCTGTTAGTCAGCAAGAGTGCAATGCCGAATTTACAATGAGACGTAGTTAGTTAGCAGTTAGCTAGCTCATCTCCTGGTAATTATTGTTCTTTTTTATTTCAGTCTTAGTTCACCCTGGTAGCAGAGAACCTACTCTGATATTGTATACATGATCTCTATGAATATAAATGCAGAAACTGTTCTTAATAAGGTTTTACACAAAGTATTCTTCGTCATATCTTGAAAGAGAGACGCTTGTTCCATCTTAGAGTGCAAGATCAACATATCAGATATAAATTGTATTTCAGTCTGATAATTAAAGTATTTTATAAATGTTATTAATGAGGCTGCTACTCTATCTTGACCTTTTTTTAATTATCCATGTTCCATTTCTACAGAATATCCAGATTAACTCTCTCTTCCTCTTCCTCCTTTCTCTGTTTCAGACAGATACAAACAAAAGCATAACATAAAATCTTCAACCTCAGGTATCTCCATTCTGTTGACTCTTAATGACACTTGTTTCTTTGTATTTGGATTGTTTTGATGGATTTTCAGTTTTGGAAAAGTAAAAAATAATGTAAAGAAATCTGTTAATACAATTGACAACATGAAGTCCTGGTCGCCTGAATGAACGTCCTCCTCCGTGTGTTTCAGTCTATGCGAAGCGCTACAGGAACCGTACGGGACTAAGCTACCACTACACTCATTCCCACCTGGCAGAGGAGGAGAGAGCCGGGGAGAGAAGCTCCGTGGCTTCTAGGTCTCCGTCTGTACAACAGACTGACCGGCAAAAACGTAAGAAGTCTTAACTACTGCCATCAAGTCTCCGAAGGACCGCGTCCCATCCCAGACTTTGGGCTTCCCAATAGGAGCTGCATACTTGCACTGCAGTGCTGCACTGAATTATGTTATATTGTAAAAATGTCAAGCAAAAAAAAAACCCATCATATTCCCACATGTGCGCGGCAGACGGCACCAAAATAAACTTTCCTTTTGCATCTGTTCCAAAGCTGAAGTATTTAATTTGAAAACACTGACAAGCCCGTCCTTCCTCTGGATACGTGGAACTATTTGTCTCTGGAACATAAACTGCTGGTTCTGTGTGCACGTCCTCAGGTGTTCCAATCGAAACGTGCTGCGTATAAATCTATAATGCAGTGCAACAGCACAAAGTGCTTTTTAATAAATCTGCTTTATCAGTCGGAGCTGCTTGTGAATGGAACTCAATCCGACGCACATTAAAAAACAGGCTCGATTTGAATTTGTGGCTAATCAGTAATCAGCGCGCCATCTCTTCATGTTAACTAATATATTGCTATTTGTGTTACGTTTGGAGGACGCTTTCAGGTCCCTGTTGCTGTCTCAATGCCGTCTACTCTGTGTATCAATATTAATCAAATTATTGTCAAATCAAACCCGACTAACAGCTAGATTTGTAGATTCCACTCTGTGCTGAGCTTTGTTTTCACACTGCCACAACCCTCTTGTGACTACATTTTGTTTATATTGCATGTTTTATGTCTCTTTTTTCAGCGTTATTTCTTTTATGGTGACTTCCTAACATCAGTCCAGGGACAACAGATGTAAAAGAGCCTTTTGCCTAATTCTGGCACATTTTATTTAATGTTCATTTTACGTGCATTGGTCTCTGTAAAGTAGGCGTTCAATTAAATTGAATAAATTACGTTTTTCTTCCTGGAAATCTCTCCTAGGTCCAAAGGCTCCAGGTGGGACCAGCATTCCCAACAACTATTGTAATAAATGCCGGGGCTCGAACAAGAAAATCCTTAAATCTGGGTCATCCTGCACAGCCTGCCAATGCACAAGTGAGTTTGAATACGTCGTGTTATCACATTGGATGGTAGTTGCAGATTTCCTGTAATTTGAATTCCCTCTGTGCAGCTCCTCCTTGTTTTCAGTCTCCTCTGATCTGACTCTGCTCCTCTTTTGTCTTGCGAGCCAGCTGACCGCGGGGACGAGAAGGAGGACGGGGCTTTCGCCGGAGCCGAGGAGCTGTTCGGCACCACCTCAGAGAGCGACACCTCCACCTTCCACGGCTTCGAGGACGACGACCTGGAAGAGCCCGCCACGAACAGCAACGGATTAGCCACCCGACACAGATAGACAGAAGCGTTTTGATTTCAAGAGACACTTTTTTAATATGGATTAATCTCTGGCAAAACCCTGCTGCTTCTTTTACAAAGTTTTTTTTTTTTGTTTGCAGAAAGCACAACGTGATAATTTCAGGACAGAAATGCAAGTGGTATTTTATCTACTGAACATTGTTGAATAAGTTATGAACTTTTTTTATATATAAATATATATATATAAACTTTGAAGGCAACAAATGACTGTCAGTGTTTCAGAAGACCTTTTTGGAGTGATTTTTTTCCCCCCTCACTGGAGCAGAAGGAGCTCAAATGTTGCGAACAAAAAAAACAAAAAACACTGGAGAAGTTGGAAATATGAACAAATGAGTTTTTTGAAGGTGCGAGTGATTGGTTTGGAAGATGATTGAATGTCATTGCAGACCGAAACATGAACTACTGGATGTTTTTGAACCAGTAACCAGTGTAACTGAAGGTCTCTTCTTCTGCTCTAACTCTGGATTATACTTGTATGAAAATGAAGGAACCAATGAAAGGACTGTCACAGGCGACTGGAAATGTTTGGAGATGATGAAGTCTATATATTGTGTTTTCAGATATAGAAGACTTAATGAACGAAAGGTAAGCATGTGTCTCATATTTCAGACTGCTATTTGCTATGTTAGTGAGGTCCCAAAACAAACGGCTGAGGAGTTCATCAGTGGTACAAGCCAGTGTAAATCTGATTAGGATGCTGCTTAGTCTAATGGACACAGTGTGATTTGGCCTTCCAGCTGCTCAGCCTCTCGAGACGGACAGGTCCACCTGACAAATGCAAGCATTGTTGGGGAGGAGACGTCATCTTCAGCAGGCGAATCTAACACGTTTTGTCTGTGTTCTGCAGGATTACTCAGCACATTGGCTTGGAGCCCAGCGGTGGAAGCGACCAGTAAAGAAGAGGATTTAACCCTCAAAAAGCTAATGAGCCTTCACGTCCCTCCTGATTGGACCTAAGAATAACTGACATGGAACGGAGGGAACTTCTACGGGCCATGTGGCTTAAATGAAGTAACTGCTCCCCTGACGATATGAACCGCTGACTTCTGAACCTTTTGAAACCTGAGCAGATCCAGCTTCATTTCATCCTCTCTGCACTGCGCTGGAGCTCCACTGAACAATGGGAACACTAAAGGCCAGGCCTTTGGATTGTTTGTGCCCAACGGGTGCATTTTTGGGCCTCAAGGCCCAGCCTGTCCACTCCTGCTCCGTGACTGTGTGTCTGCTACGTGATCCGATGTGACACTAAGACGTCATTACCCTCATCACTGTGCCAGCCTGCCGCTCTGCACTCGAAACCAGCTCTGACAGCCATGACCCTCCAAACTGATTGGACCAGTGACCCCCTGACCCCCCAGCCATAAAGATGGTGCTCAACTGCACCACTATTACATGCAAACCTCTGGACTATTGTTCCGATACCCTTACATGGACGCAAAGGTTTTATCTTTCTGCTTCTGTCTGTTTTTGCTCTTCATATTTTCTGTGCTTGTGATTTCATTCTGACTTGAATCAGTCGCCGTAATTTAGGTTTATTTTGTTTCTCTATGGTTTAATATGTCTATGATTTGAACTGTTTCCACTTTGATTTACTATGACTCTTTGGGTTTGCTCAGACAGTACTGATACCTCTGTCCTGATCAGGTGCACAATAGCCACAACTACTCAGGCATCTTTCATTTCCTCTGCAGTTGATTGTTCAGCCCCCTCAGCCCTGATTCATGTGATTGTATTCAGTTGTCAAGGAGGGACACGATCGCCACACAAGGATCCCATTATAAACAACTCCCAAAGAGGGATTTGCGATGCTGCAGTCTCACGCCATAGGAAAACATCGCACTAACAAGCATTAACTTCCTCTGTCGTCTGCTGATTTTTACCTGGGTCACACACACACCCACACACACACCATGCAAACATCTCCACTTACTGTCTGTAGAATGTGACGACAGTGAGACTCATCTCAGATGCGTTCGAAACATCACTCTGCTCACATCTGCATATTCGGTGACTGTATATCCAAGCTATCTGTGACTTTTCCGTTGAGTGCTTTAGCGGGTCTAATTGCTTGCTGACATTTAGAAGGTGCTTGGACTAGTATAACAAAAATCCTTCATGAGCATAGGTTGCACACACTGTGTAAGAGGTCTACGTCCTGCCATGTGATTATCCAGTATCGCTGCAATGTAATAATAGCCACTCCGTTTCTGAAGAGAACCATTAATCCTGTGTCTGTTATGACTCTCATAAGTGCGTGTGCATTCAAACCATCTTTCTTCCCTCCCCTCAGGGACCCTCCACACAGCAGTTTATCTCCTTCCGGACAAAGAATGGATTTAAGACGTGTCAATTATCTCTGTCTTCTCTCGTGTCAGTCGTGCGGTGTTTCCACGGTAAAGTGTGTCAGTGTGTCTTGATCTTCCAAAGTCATGCCAGTAAGTTGTCACCAGTCATAACCTGCTTCGATGTTACCTTCTGTAAATGAACAGGCCTCGCGTAGTGCAGTTCCGAACAAAAGGAGAAGCTCCTAAATGTCTGCTTAGAGTTCCGTGTCACCTATCATTGAATAGCCTGTATACCTCGACAAAGACTCAGCAATAGGCCCTGGTACTCTCTGTCAAGCCTGCAAGGGGTGGTGAGGGATGATCAGGGTGGGAATGGAGCCAAGAGAAGATGAAATGGACATGACTGGGTGTTTGTTTCATCTTCAGCTGTAAATAAAAGTCAAAATGGAGAGAATGAAGTCTTTGTTTGTTAAACTATTTTTATTCTGAAAAAATAAAGAATTGTAATGCTCAATGTTGGGTTTTTTTTGTACCTGTCGAGGGTTATTTATAAAAGCATCCGAGACTGGATGAATAGATCCGGATAGGAACAACATGACAAGAAGGTTCAGGGACCTTTTATCAATCGGGAGATGCAGCTTGAGATATCGCAGAGCTTGTTGGAGTTGTATATGAGCAACAGTCCATCTGCAGAGGGGGGATCATTACTCACAGCTATATACGGGACCTTTATGTTAACAGCTGCTATAAAGTACGAAGGTTTGGAGAGTCAGCAGTGTGAGAACAGCTTTCACACGGATCATATTAAACGTGTGTGAGAAAGAAACTATTCCACCTCTCGAAGTAAAAGTCATAAAGGTCGAAGCAACAACTTTATTACAAGATTCCAAGTTCACCGATGGGAGGAATTATGTTAACTCAAGACAAACCAGCTGCATAGAAACTCCCAGCTCAGGGATGGAAATTCAATCAGCTGGCTGCCGCATAGAGACAAACAATTCACACTCACGTACGGGCAATTTAGAGTCACCAATTGGGAGGATGTCGATGAAGGCACACAGAGAACATGCAAACTCCACAGAGAGGGTTCAGGCTTCCTGTGCAGAGTTTGTGTGTCCTCCACGTGACCGCGTAGGTTTTATTCAGTTCAATATGGTATAAATGCCAGAACTACTGGGTCCTATATTCCCCATAATGCAACTCACAGGCATCTTTTCAGTAGACTCTCCCTGCCCGGTTCGTAACACAATGGCTTTTTGTTGCACACTTGTAATCCCCAAGCCTAAACCTAGATAACCCAGATGACATCATCAAGTTTATTGCCTTTATACAAATGCCACCTCTGCTGAGAAAGACGCTATCACTAGTAGCCTGGCCTGTGTGGTGATATCACTCAGTAGCTTGGTATCAGATCGTGATACACATGGAAGTCAGTGCAACACCGCTCCATGAGGACGTCAGCAGGTCTCCAGTTCGAGGAGATGACTTTGCTGTCCCTTATTTGATGACTCAGAAGCACAAACATCAGGAAGAAAGCAACACAGAACAGGTCCAGAGTTTTTATTATTTGGTACCCATGAATAGATAGCAGGTGCTTGAGTGTTTTAGAGTGCCAGTAGTTATCTTGCTGATTGAGAAACTAAAAGCACAAAATGCCCTGAATATGTTACATGCATAGTAATGTGCCCATATCGTAAAATGTGCTTTTTCGGACATTGAAAATTAGCCAATTAACATCTACAATGCACGGTGTACATACAGTGTCATTGTGTTTGTGCAGAGAATAACATTTGGTACATCGACTTGAGTTAAGCATCTCTCTCTCTCTACCTTATAATCAAGAGGTTAATGGTTCATGGTATTAATGACGGTCATCGATATGAACTGTACACTGGTTTGCAATGACTAATAGAAAAAGAATAGATGACTCAATCACTCAGCAGTTTAGTTTGTGACTGTAGCAGTCACTGGCCTCCAGGGGGAGCTGTTGGACTCCTCTCAGTTCGTCTGCAGAGGAGTTGATGCCACAGTGGAGCAGAGGCCTCAATGTTCAGTGTGCAGCGCCCCTACTGGGTCAAATGTTCCTGGTTGCCTTTCAGGGCTTTGATGTCCATCCACTAAAGACTGTTGCTCCAGTTTAGGGCTCCCTGCTGTCAAAACGTTCAGCTAACACACCATTATGGTCCAGTAACATGCACCACGTTCCAAACGGCTGCATCGTCAGCAACAACGGGCAGATTTCATTGTTTTTTTTTAAGTAAAAGAGAATGACACACTCATGCAGCAAAAAAAATGGAACAAAACATAACTGATTCCATACAAAAAAGCCTCGTAACAACTCCGTGATTGGAGAACTTTGACATCGTGATGAAAGATCTCCTTCAATAAGATGAGAACACAGCATAATGCAGTCTGTGGCCTGTGGTCCAACCACCACTAGATGGGCCCATGGCACTGTAGACATTCAGAAGTACACTATAGTTGGATCCTTCTTTGGATGCTATTACACGAGACTCTGCAGCTATAACTGTGGCTAAACTAAAATAATCGAGCCGCTGTGCTTCACACAGCCATGTGGGGTCAAGCTCAGAGTCACACGACCTTTTGGAATCGACTAATTCAACTACGCAGGCTGAAAACATGAGATATTCAAGCCTGTAATTTGTAGCAGCAGTGAACCAATTTGCCAGCTGGACTAAATGTGTGTGTGTCGTCCGGGTTTCCGAGTCCTGTTACAAAGGCAGTACTGCAGACAGAAAACATATTTGAATGAAACATGCAAACGGTGCCGGTTGAAAGCTACTTTAAGCCCATTAGCTTGTTTCTGGAATGTAATGAAGCATGAAAAATTACATCTTCACCTTCTGAAAACTGCAATAATCATAATTTATGGCTAAAAAAAACAGACTTTATATGGTTGTTTACTGCCGAATCTACATGGATAGTCACTTGATAAATAACATGTTGTGCTTTTATAAGAAACAGATATGATATAAATTTCAAGGTTATAAAAAAGCAGTAAGATATATTTAAAAAAAAGGAAAAACAACAAAAGGAAAACACCTCCCGCTCCCGTTATTGCTCGCTGCTTCGTGAGTACAGCATAATATGCAAAATAGATTTGTGTTGTATTTAAGCAAGTTTGTCTGAGTGACAACCGGCCCCGGCTGTTATAGGGCAGCTAAACCAAAGGTCAATCCATTGTAAATACTCAGTGTTTATCTAATAATGTGTGTTTAATAAAAGAACCATGTATAGAAAAAAAAAAGGAGTACAATATAATCTGATCAGCTCAGTTGACAACGAGCCAAACAACCAGTTTGCCAACTAAGTGATGTAAGAACGGCAGCCCTAGTCTGAATGTGCTTATACTGTAAGCTGCATGCCATGTGGTGTGTTGGCTGTGCTTCCCCCCTCGCCAGCTCTGTCTTTGCCTCTTCAGTGTTTCTGTTTGGGGCGTCCGCCCCGGCAGGCCCGGCGCTGCACGGCTGCAGTCCTCAGAGCAGTGTCTGACAGCCTCCATAATAGTGTCCAGCCCGGCTCCGCCTCGCCCGCCCCCGCGTGGTGGTCGCTCCTCGAACAGGGTCCTCCCGCGCCCCTCCGCCACAGGCAGTGTCAGGACGACTGCATCAGGCCTGTGAGACGTTTGCCCGTCAATGACTTGCCCTGGAAGGTCAATGAAGGTTACAATGCATTAACACACTGAAGGTCAAAGTACAAACAATCACCTCACAAATCACTCAAGATCTCTACTGATAAGCTGCTTCGTATCTGAAATGAAACCATCCATGCGACCTCGTCATCTCACCCACAAATACACATCCTATAGCAGATATAAACAGAGTGTAATATGGCTACATAACTGCAAAAAGCCACTGATAGTGAGCCAGCCAGTGTGATTTGTGACATGAACAGCCCGAGCTCCAGAGGACTTACCACGCTGCGGGTGAACTTCTCCAAGGAGGTGCGACGGCCTTGCTCAGTGTCTGCTGGCTGCTGTTTTGGGAGGGGGGAGGAGGGGGGAGGGGGGGGGGAGCAGGGTGAGTGTTTTGGGTCAGGTACGGGTTTGACGTGAGTGATGGCGTTAGTGGGGAAAAACAGGCCAAGCATTGGCAAAAATATGAGGGGGTTGGGGGGGGCAAGAACAGTGCAGTGGTTGCGTTTGGAAGGAGATGGAGCGAGATCGGTGACAAGCCGGCGAAGGAGCCGCGTACAAATGGGAGGAGGGGCAGAGAGGCCGGCGTGAACAAAGGGCGGCTGTGATTGGCTGAAAAGCTCCATATTACACAGTAACACAAATGCTAAATACATGCTTCCTTTTTATTTTAAAAGATAAATTGATACCCTACAAACTCACAATACAAAGAACACAGCTGCTGCCACAGGCCTGGGCCAGCTTATCCAATCTGTTTGCAGTTGGATTGTTGTTGCAGGTGTTTGTGTTTGCACATGATGTCATGATTTAGAAGGTTTCTTTGTACAATACATGCATTTAAAACACATTGGTTTGGCTCTGTTAGTCTCATATTGCAAATATGGTATTGAACTGCTGATTAAAATGTAAAATAAATCGTGTAGAATGTGGAGGAGATGAGGCCACTAAGTGCAGCTTACCTTCTTTCTGGCGAACAGGAGGTCTTGGTAGATGTTGGATCGCAAAAAGCGTGCATAGCTGTCACTTTTCATTAGCTTGAATATGTGCTCCTGCAGCAGGGGAGGAAAAGTGATGAGTGTGTGTTGGTCTGGGAGCTACACACAGAGCACGACTAAAGCCTGGCTTATGGTAATGCAAAGCACGCATGTGAGTCCTGCGAGACAGAGCTGAGTAATGTCCTGCCAGGGAGAGGCGGCCTACGTCACACATCGCCAACCCACTTTGAACCAGAGGAATCCACGGCGAACCGACCAAACAACCCATTCATAGAATTACTCGCCTCGTCAGGCCCTGGCAACACACTCCGTCTTTTTTTTTTTTCTCTTTCTGTTCCTCTGTGCCGTCTCGTTCTTTCACTTATATCACTTAACATGAGAGTGGTGGGAGTGTTACTGTGTGTGTGTCAACATGGGCAGATAAGACTTTTTCATTAAGAAGCATTGACCCATTTTGCAGAAGCCACATTCAAGTTATTGATATCTTTTCTATATTTGAGTGTGCGAGGGTCCGTTTCACTCATACATATGCTGCGTTCAAGGACGCGTAAACATGTTGAGGGCGTGGGAATTCTTCCGTGAGTTCACCTGAGCATCCTCGAAGCTGTATCGTCCGGGGTCTTTGAGGTTCTGGCTGGTGCGCTCGTAGCTGTGAGAGTCCAGGTTGATGGAGCTCGGTGCTCCTTCGGCCAGAAACTCCTGCCAGATCTCCTGCGCCCTGGAGGACACTTCCTGGAGCGGCCGTCGTTTCAGGTCCTGCACTGCCAACCAGAATCTAAAACAGCAGCACATCAAGTCAACAAGAGCCTCACAAATATTAAGATAAGAGCTGTTGACAACAGTCTCACCGCAGGTTCTCCGAGCTGAACTCCGACTCCAGGAACTTCAGGAACTGATCTCGTCCTGCCGGGTCTTTCAGCGTCTCCTCCAGCGTGAAGCCCCATTTCTTCACACGCTGCTGGCTGGGGTCACGACTGCTCGGAGGCAGATGAAATAAATTAGATGGGAAGTGATGGGATGGAATACAAAACAGGGGTCTGTTTTTTAATTTCCCCTCCTGGTCAACAGAGGTTAGAATGTCAGAGGACGTTCAACTTTGGGTCTCGTTTGAGATGAGATGCAGCCAGACAGACCCTCCCGTCGCAGGACGAAAAAGTTCATTACTAACGAGGCATCAACGCGCCACCTGACCTTGGTTTGAAGCATTAACGGCCCGTGGCTAACTCTGCCCACATCCCAACACGGCCCCCGAAGCCTCACCTTGCCTCCAAGTCCCAGAAGGAACTGTCATCGCTGATCCAGGGGTTGGAGGGCTCGGTGGCCGACACAAAGGGGTCATATTCCATGAACTGCTCGGTGTAGCTCATCAGGCTGTCGGCCACTTTGGAAACCTTCATACAGTGTCTGTCAAGCTGCATGTTCAAGAAGGTGATCTGATGGAGAGTGAGAGACAGTAATGAGGAAGCTAAATAAGGTAACAGCCCATCAGTCTGCGTCCCAGCTGTCGTCGTGAGTGATGGGAGAGGCAGGCTGCTGGTTAATAACCTATAGAGCCGGCTGTCACTCCGAGAGTTACCTCCTTCTGAACATCCTCTATGGTGGGCTTCCTGGCCGGATGGGAGCTGGAGTTGATCGGACTGGGCTGACTCTGGCCGTCCTCTGGTACCCCATAAACTGACTGGAGAGGGCGAGGGAATGGACATGTTGGACAGTTTTGTTAAATATAATACAGGTTACTAATATTTCTCTTTGACAGAATATATCCTGACTGACACTGCGGCTTTAAAATAGCACAGTGGTGATAAAATTTAGAGGAAATCTAGAATAAAAGATGAAAGGTTTCCTCGCAGCGTGAAGTGCTGCTGTGGGAATTTGGATTTATGACCTTCAGCATTTTCTGCAACCTCTCTGCTGGAGGATCGTGGGATGGGAAGTTCGCTGAACAAGTAAAAGTATCAGGACTTTCAAGGCTAATGTCACACATGACATCATCTTCATCGTCTCTCCTTACCTTCTTCACTCGGTGCGGGTTCCTCTCTCTTCGGCACTTGCGGATGTCCATCTCTGTGGTGTTGACACAGCCGGGCTGTGGAAGGGGAGCAGGCGACAGAGTGTGTTTCTGGGTTAGATAACAGTGTTTCTGCAGCGTGTATTGTCTGCGCTCGTCCCTCTGACACAATACGGGGCTGTTTCCCTCTATTATAGCGATGCCACGCTCACAAAGGCTCGTATGCAAAGTGACTGGCACCGAATCTGATTCTGCTCCCAACAACACAGCAGGGCTCTCAGCTGAACAGTGTGTGGAGCTGAATGTGCTGTTTTCAGGCTGCATATCCCATAAAGGCCACTGACATAATTTTCATGTTAATTTGTTTGATCGGTGCCAGTTTGAACCATTTTTTTTCCTTCCTGGTTTTGTGTGCCTTTTTCCTGGACTCGGGTCGGGACTCACCACGGGTCTGTGGACGTCCCAGAACGCCCTCTCTTGACTATCCAGGATCTTCCTCTCTGCTTTGTCCTTCTTTCTGTCAATTCTGTCAGCAAAGGAAACACGCCTAAGAGCTCATATATGAACATCAAACAGCACACACACTCAACAAATCAGTGTCACACTCCTGCCCTTTGCTGCACACACTGCCGGGCCAGACTACAGAGCCAAATGCTGAGGAGCGCGGGTCTTAACCTGTCTGCTCTCCCCACCGAGCGGTGTCTGATATTGCTGCCGGTCGGGTCGGGGCTCTTACATAACTGTCATTTACTATCCAGCCCTTGCTTTGGCATTGTATAATCCCCAGATGTAGTAAAGCATCATTTGTGCAGACGGTGGACAGTTCTGTCCTCACTGATTGACAGAAGGGATTCACGCTGCGCTTACACATGACGGCCACCAGAGGGAGGTCTTAAAAAAGAGATAGAAATTAGATTTAAATGAGTGTGTGGTTGTTAAATTGTATGTTGCTGTATCTAATGTGCATTAACCTCCAATAGAAGGGAATAAACACCAAAAAAAAAAGAAGTTAATGAGGTCCACGCTGGCTCGACGCCCAGCACACTGAAGCATTTTGTCTTCCTCGGGGAAATAACGCTCACATCATACTCTCAGCCAAAGGTTGATGTTTGCAAGTATAAATGAATTAACCTGATTTCATAGACATCCTTCTACATCCCCAGAGGACTTTAAAAGTGTGTCACATCAGGGTGACACTGACGTGAGAAGGAAGCATGTTCTGACTCACGCGTGCACACGTCTACTTACTTGACTTGAGCCTCAGCTTGCATGAAGATGAATTCCCACTTCCTGGCGAAAGCCCTCTGCAGCCGGGCAAGGTTCTCCTGGAGGAAGCAATCAGGCACGGCATTAGGGGAGGAGGTTATTCCAATCCAAGGCCTTTAGATGATTACATTATCCATTCACTGTGATGGCATGCCATAACTTGGGATTATTGTTGCTGTGATGTCCCTGGACAGCGGATGTCGAACAGTTTGGTTTCATACGAAGGTGTTTCATTGATTTCTGTCTAAAATATTACTGAATCAATTATTGCAGTATTATTTTTTCTCTAATCAAAAATGTAAAAGATGTCTTACAGCATGATAACATGAACAAATCAAAGCTATTAACTTATTCTAACAAGATACAGCACGTACACAGAGAACTAGCAGGCATTAAAGAGTGGGAGCGATGATGCCTGCAGACAGAGTGACCTGAATCAGAGACGGAGGAAGTCTACTGGACAATAGGGTAAGAGTAGTTTTGAATATCAAAGGTCAGTGGAGTTCTGTTGTATAATAGTGAGGGATCAGCACAGCAGTAATGAGCCCCTTGAGACAGGATTGTTCTGCTGATACCGAGTGTGTCTATTGACATTTTTGTTTACAATTTTGAGCCTGTGAGGCATCAGATTGTGCAATATGATTTTTTGCTTGGAGGGAAACCCCAGAGGAGACTGCATCAACTTTGTCCTCACACACTGAGAATATAACTGAGAGCTTCTTGGCGATTGATCAAAAACGACGATGTACTTACAGCCTCGTAGTCAGCCAGCTCCAGTCTGGCCTTATTCTGCATGGTGCGCTTGCACAGGTAAATGGCTGCAGGGGCAAAGAGAGAAAAGAGTGAAGCATTAAAAGGGCAGAGGAGTCGTCTGCTTTATAGCTGCAAAACGGATATCTCAGACGGATCGTGCTCTTTTTTCAAGGAGGGGTCTCGGCTGCATGAACCAACACCAACACTAATCAATGGCGTGTGTGCAACAGAGGAGCAGACAGGCCATGTGTTGTCGTCTGAAAGTAAAAACTCCTTGAGTAAACGCCATGAAGGAGATGTGGCCGTACACATATCACAGATGTGTCCCTTAATTATTTTGTTAGGTCAATCTGGTCCCACAGGGTTCTCGGTAGTGTGTGTGTGTGGGGGGGGTGTTCCTCAGCATCAGTGCCCAGTTGTATGAAACCGCTTAGGCTAAGGTTGTGCAAAGGTTGTATCTAAGGATGCATCGTAAAAAAAAATGGTTACATAAAATCCCCATAAGGATTTCCCAACATGTTCTCCTCCCTTGACGTCAATAACAACTCCCCCTTGGGTCTTAAACTGATGCACCAGGGGAGTTCACACACTAGATGTATACAGGTGACATCATTATATAGCAATAATATATCCATGTTGTCCCTTTTGGAGAAGCTAACCAACCCTGATGCTGATGCTGGCAGGTGATGCTGTGAGTGAAGTGTAACCATGGTAACTGAAGCGGCTTGTGCTATGACAGTAAGTATTTGAAGTCTTAATCTAAACACTCAGGCAGAGGAACAACATCAGAGGCGTTATGCAAGCTTGGGGAAATATCTGGCTTTAATTTGAAACTTTAGGTAGTTTATGCAAGTGGGAACAGATTCACAACAGAGGGGAGTTACAGTACGCTGCGGTGGCTGTCAACAAAAGATGTACCGTGTGACGCGTGTTTCAGCTTTGGATTAAGGAGACAGTGAAAGATGTTATTGAGGGCTTAAAAACAGACTGTATGTGACTCACCGTAGTCTGTGTTCTCCGGCTCCCAGCAGTTGGAAGGCCAGAAGTATGAAGACTGATGAGAACAGAAGGGACACAACAGAGCAGAGTTTCCTTATTTACTCATATAATCAGTATAATACTTTTGCTAGATAAACAGTAACATTTCCCCATGTGAGTTGAATCTCGTCTCCAGCAGCAGCCACGTCCCTTGTCGTCCTCTGCAAGAAGATTATTCTCGACATCCATGTGCTCCGCATGGCTATCTGAGGAGCAACGGTAGCTATATTCTCTCTATCCATATTTAATTGTCGTTTGCAACTGATGTTACACTTTTAAAAAAAAGTTCATTCCCAAGTCTATTAATAATGGATCGCTCACATCTATCATGCATTGTTAATAACGGGGCGGAATTAGAACTTGGGGGCACTCGACCACATATATCATTTCCACTATTACTCAAATAGTAATTAGCCCGAGAGCGAAACGTCGCTTCCCACGAATGTGCTTGTTTGAGTGTAATGAACTGATAGGTTAACGTGTTCTCGTTCGGCCGTGGAAATCGTCAACTCAACCCAGAGACGGATGACGTTCGTCCGTAAGACGCGGAATTCACGAAAGAACAGAAGACAGTTGTAAATCTGGGTCTTCTACCAGGCGTGTCTATTTATAGACTTCCCACACAGATATTCTCCTGTCACTATTCCTCACAGCGCAGCTATGGAGACTAGCCAACACATTTCAAATGCACCGTGGACTCTTTTCAGAGGTTTCTGATGACGTGGGCCTGTTGCATCACGACAACATCAAGGAGCATATTTTTAGCCGCTGCTGAATGAGCAAGTGTGACACACGCAGCCCCTTCGAGCGGAGGCATAATAATGACTTTAAGTCCTGAGCAGTGGATGGTTACAGTGTGCAGCCGGCTCAGCCCTTCCCCATTGGGGACAATGGCTACTGTAGCTGGCTGCACGGAGAACGATGCTAATGGGCCGGTCACAGAGACGTGTCGTCGTGGGGCTCTTAGCCGTCAGAGGGACCCGTCGACAGTTCACGCTGATCAGCCCCGCTGGTTCTACCTGCATCCAACAGGGACACACAGTATCCACCTTGGCGGGATGACTAATAGGCTGCGATCAACATATCCATCTGACAAACTATCATCTCAGTATTCAAGACGTATAAAGGAGCAGGGGGGAGATTTCTGTACCTGAAAGCGATAAAGAGTTCCATCATCTTTGAGCGTCAGGACGTGGTCAGAGATGGGGAAGATGTAGCCGTTGGCAGCGATCAGACTTCCAAGGTGGATGGCTTCAGCTGTTGACATGAGGGAAGGAAGGGAGGGCGGTGTGAGAGGGCTTTCCTCTTCAGTTGTACTTACACGTCATGACAGATTTCTCGGCGGGCGTACCTGGATCCTCAACGGAGAGGTTTTTCATCAGCCACTGAACGATGTCCACCCCTGGTGTGCAGAGAAGGACATCGGTTAGATCATAG